>CAJHQP010007890.1:0-29796 GCA_905132765.1 Moricandia arvensis
AAGGTCTTAATCACCTCTTGGATCTGGAGTGTAATGAGGTTATTATGTTAGGAATATGGGGAATGGGAGGAATTGGGAAAACCTCAATAGTCAAGTGTCTCTATGACCAGCTCTCACCTAGGTTTAGAGCTCGTTGTTTCACAGAAAACATTAAGAGTGTTAGTAAAAACCATGATCTAGCATTTTCAGAAAGAAATGCTATCCTCTGTGATGATATTAGCTTATGGAGCGTGGAAGCTGGATGCCAAGAGATAAAGAAGAGACTTGGGCACCAAAAGGTTTTTCTTGTGCTTGATGGTGTGGATAAAGTGGCGCAAGTACATGCCTTGGCCAAAGAGAAAAACTGGTTTGGTCCTGGGAGCCGAATCATCATAACAACTAGAGATATGGGCTTGCTCAACACCTGTGGAGTAGAAAACGTTTATGAGGTCAAGTTCATGAAAATAAACTTCTTAAATCACAAAATAATTACTTACCACTATACTACAGCGACTTAGACTAAAACTATGAAATAAGAAACTGTTTCTTAACTTTTCTTAAAAAAACTAAAAGAAAGTTTCTTAACTTTTCCTAAAAAACCCAACTTAAGAAACTTGCGTTAATCATGCCCTTAGATGCTTAATTAAACAGAGCAAATAATTAAAACATGCTCATGTAACAGAAACTAAGGATTAGACTGACAATTAACATGCTGTTTTGTGTGGATAGTGACATAAAACTGAGAAAGAAAGATATGATTTCTGAAGTTACTTTTCATAATTAACTAGAATGTTCATCATAACCGAATGTTGACACCCTTAGTTGGTTCTTTTATATACAGATATGGAGATTATTGAGAAGAATTGTTACAAAAACTAGAGTTGATCATCACTAAGTTATGACTCTTTTACAGTGGCTTTGTACTGTCTTGTCTTATCACAAATATCAAGCACCAGGCCTGCGACTTCGGTTTTCCAGAACCAAACCGAACCGGCGGTTTTCGGTTAACTGAATTTTTGAAAATCAAGTTCGAAATTAACCAAATTAAATTTCGGTTCGGTTCGTTTATCAGTTTTTTCGGTTTTTAGTTTTATTTCGCGAAATAACCATTTTTTTTGTTTCTGGTTGATATCGGTTTAATTTTCTTTGAAAACAGATATTTTTGGTTAAATTCGGTTATTTTCATTTTTTCGGTTAAATTTGGTTATTTTAGATTTTTTTCGGTTCAATTCGGTTCAAGTTTTCAGTTATTTTTGAATATTTTCAAAAAAAACAAAAGTTAAAAACCGAACCGAACGAACCGATAACCGAATTAATTTTCAAAACTCCACCGAACCAAACCGAAGTCAAAACCGAAGTTGAACCGAAAACCGAAAATTTCGGTTCGGTTCAGCTGGTTCGGTTCGGACCAAATCCGCAGGCCTATCTAGCACTCTCATTTACACTGAAAGCTCTCCAGGAAAAAAAACTAATCAGAGTTTTTAATCATTTAATAACAGTGGAAAGCAGTTACAAGAAACACAAAAACAGGTTGAGCTTTTGATACAAACGTTTAGAAACTTTTAGACATACTATCACATCAAGGTGACAGAGAAAGATTAAACAGAACACTACATGGTACATGTGCTTCAACCTCTTACTTCTACTGTAGTTTTATCTTTGTGATGATGCTTCCACAATATGTTCATCTTCTGATGCTTCCCATAATCTTCCACATTTCAAGAACACTCTTATCCTGAGTAATTAGAATGACTCTACTTGCTGGAGCAAACCAGGAAGGCAGGAACCGGACGGAAGAGCTTCTTCATCAGAGGTCATGACAACTGCAACTTTGGACAAAGCCTCGAGTGTTTGTTATCAATTGGCTTGAAACCCTTCTCCTTCCAGCTTTATTATTTAAAAGACTTGATGCTATTTCTATACAAAACATAACTGAAGTCAATGTCAAGAGCTATCTTACCGCTGAAACTCAAGAACACATCCAACTCTCTTCCAGCCAACAAAAAAAAAAAGAATACGAAGAAGACATTTGGTTTCTGGTTCACTTTCTTGTCTAAGCAGCAACTTAATAAAGATTTACTTTGTGTCTGTGTGTGAATACTAAAGTGAGTCCCATGTGGAGGAACTAGAGAATGAGGCCATTTAGCGTTGACTTATAACTGAAAAGTCAGTCAATCCTTACAATAAAATGATACTTTTATGAGGAAAAATATATTTAAGATAATATTTTCATGGAATGAATTTTCCCACAAAAGTTTTTTTCTTCCATCAACAATTACTTAGAAATAACCAAAGCAGTTCTCACATCACATTTAAGAAGAAAAAGTCATGGTCCATTTTTTTTTAGACTGATCCGAGGTTCACTTGAAAACACGCAGGAGAGAAACGACAAGAACAGCCACTAGCTTGATGCAGATAGGGAGTGCAGGTGTTTTCTTGAGAAGGTGGATGATTTGGCAGATCCTTGCGGCCTGTTGATTCAATACATAAATGGGCACCTCAGTTTCTTTGAAACAAGTTCATTGCCGTACCTATAAAAGAAAGAAGATGGTTTCAAAAAAGGACTACATAAAATCATAGTAGAGACTGTATCCAGAGTATTAATATTCACCTCCTCGTTTAGTTTGTCTCTAAAATGTTTTGCAGAATCAGCTTTAAGGGAATGACATCCGTGTGCATCAAGAAACTGAAGACTCAGTGGGCCACTGATTTGAGTTTCTTGCAGTTATTAAGGCAAAGAGTTACCAGTGAGGTAAGATCTTTGATTATATTCTGCTATTACTAGGGGTACAATCGTTTTTTGAATAAAAACACTAGGTACCATTGCACGTTTGCAACTGTTATTTGTGAATTATTAATTGTAATGACTAATGAAATTTTTATTCTTATCAATACTTTCCAATTCAGAGGTTGGATCTCACTACCTTGTTCTTTTTTTTCACTACTCCTGGCAAGACAGTGAGTTATATGTGAGCATATGACCAAACTAATCCATCTAAATGTAAAACTGCTAAATCACGTTTTGACATTTTGAAACTGCTAAATGTGAAACTAAGCTACCATATGAAAGGATCTAGTTTCCAGGATATGCGGCTGATAGATAGGAAGGACTCATGGTACAAAGACAACATGAAAGATCTGAAGCTTTAAAATTTCTTTTATTACATTTATCTTTTAGGCCGAGAAAGATTTTGGCGTGTGTGAAAGTCAGGTTGTGGCATATTAAACTTGAGAGGTTATTGACCTCGCAATAGCCTGACCAAGTGAGAAACTATATATCTCAAAGGGTGAAAAAATGGTAAGACTTCTTCAAATTGGGTTTCAAGGGAGTAGAAAGAAGAAAAATAGATCAAAGGTGATGGACCTAGGACCGGATTTGGGTACAGCCAGATGAAACATTAGTTTCGGCAACCAAATTTTTTTGAAGATTTTTACATAAAAATTTGCCTCTAGACAGAGGAGTTTATTATATATAACCTTGGAAGCTAAACAAAAAACGTACATGCCTCTAGCAACTCAGTTTCTTGGAAACAACAGCCACATTCTGGAGGTACCTATACAAGAAAGAAAATGACAAAAAGGAACTAAGTAAAGTTTGGTAACTGAAGTATGTAACAGCGTCATTTCAAGCAATGGACGGATCTCGGAGAAGGAAGAGAGCAGAGAATTTACCTTTTTACTAGGCTTGTTTGTTGGAAACCAAGAGATTAGACGAATATCTATCCTTAAATGGAAGCAATGGTCAAGATAAACGTCCTCTAAAATATGGCCACGTGGAAAGGATACATCTTCCAGTGAGTAGCAGCCGTGTGCGTAGAGACATTTAAGGCTCAATGGAAGCTCTTCCAATGATTTGAGTTTCTTACAATTGTTCAAGCTAATACTTCTTAGTGAGGAAAGCTCTTTGATGCTAGCAGGCACTGTTTCAAAATCGTGTCTGCTGAGGTCTAACTGTTTTAAATTGGTGAAACGGCTGAGCTGCTGCGAAAGTGATTGAATATTGTTGCAGTTATCAAGCTCAAGCTCAAGTAAATGGTATCTGCCTTGATCTTCTGGTAGAGTAGGAGCTTCCAGTTCCAGCAATGCTCGGAGGTTGATACAGTTGGAAAGTATAAGCGTCTCCACTTGAGTTAGAGATGGCAATGCTTGGAGTTTGTAGCAGTTATGGAGGTCCAGATATTTCAACTTCGAAAGTTGTTCCATGGTTCTAGGCAAAGTCTTGAAGTCATTTCCACTGAGATTCAGCTTCTCCAGAGCTTGCAGTTCACCAATACTTGGTGGGATATCTTCAAGTTTCAAATTGATGAGGTTTAACTTTGTCAAACGAGGGAAGTCTAAAAAGCTGTGGCACTTGAAAGGTAGGCCCTCTATACTGTACTTGTTCCGCTTGATCTCCAGGCAATTAAAGTCACGGCAATTTGACAAGAGCCGGGGTGGTAGTGGTCTAATCATCAACTTATAAGGGATATGTCTCTCCAAATCAAAAGAGAAGTAATCTGCATCTCCTTCTAGCTGTCCAAGCCAAAATTTTATTTTGCCCTCTATGGATAGATTTGTAAGAAACTGCACTGGCTCTACTTCATTGGGAAACTCCATTTTAATTTGTGGGAAGGACAAAACTCTCTGTCCTGGAGTGGTTGTCGCTTCCACGATATTAATATGTAGACTCTGAAGACCAGGACAGTGGATAGCATGGAGTTTTCCTAGGCTATATAAGCTCCCAATGTACCCTGGAAACTGTTCTAGCCTTGTGCAATCATCCAACAACAAATCCTCCAGCTTTTTGGCCATTGAAATATCTGGAAATGCTTTTAGATTCTTAGATCCTGTCACATCAAGTCTCCTCAAGTTCACAAGGTCCTGAATAGAGTACCAAAAGAAGAATGGAAAACTTTCTTTAGACGGATTTGTGACAATACGAATTTGCTATAGCATATCAAATGTCATTTTCTTAGATACTTTACCGGTGTCCCTTCCCAAAGGCTCTCAAGGTTGCTGTACCGGAACTTGAGTTCAACAAGGCACTCCAGATCCAGATCAAAAGGCAGAGTTTCAATGGATATGCATCCCAGTGAAGCAACCTAAGTTCAAGGTCAGGGGGAAGTAAATGATCTTCTGAAACAATTTGCAGTTTGGAGTCTATATCACCCATGTGCATGTAGAACTTCAGAATCCTGAGATTGTACAATGGTCTGAAACAATCACAGCTTATAGCCAACCTTCTGCGCATCTCACACATGTGCAGCACCATGCTTTGAGTTTGGTCAGTCCCCTGAAAATAAAAGCGTCAATGCCACTTAGCAAAAGTGCAAAAAGAAGGATTACCAAAGATCTACGACGAGGCTCACCAAGTTATGTCCCATTACTTTACAAATTTCACTAGGATCCGACAATATTAATTGGTTCTGAGGCCTTCGATTGGATTCTTGACGCACAATTTGCCTTCCCATTTGCTCAACCAAAACATGCATCTTCAGATATCCATCAGACGAGATGTTGATGAGAGACTTCTCGGACAACACTTGTATCCCGAACTCAAAGTTATCAAAAAGAGTTCTGACACTCAGGATGGAGTCTCCATTAAAGAGACACGCGACATGAAGAAAGACGTTCTTGTCCATTGCAGCCAAGTCGTTGTAGCTAGTCTTCAAGATTTTCATGGTGTTCTCATGTGGAGTTGCTCCTAATCTCTTTAATTCGTTCTCCCACTCAATTATCGTGGTCTTTCCACGGAAACATAAGCCGAAAGCTTCAAGGGCAAAGGGAAGACCATGAGCAAGCTGAGAAGCTTGAACTGAGAGTTGTTCATATATATCAGAAGGTGGAGTTCCTCCTTCAAAAGCAAACCGTTTAAACATGAGGAGAGAATCGTTGCTTTCCAAGCAACTAACCTCATACAAGTCTCCTTCCTTAATGCCACAAGGTCTGAGCAAGCTTCGGTCTCTTGTGGTTATGATGATTCGGCTTCCTAGGCCAAACATGATAGTCTCTTTTGCCAGAGCGCGTATCTGATCCACGCTGTCCACACCGTCAAGAACAACAAACACTCTTCGATGTCCAAGCCTAGACTTAATATGGTGGCGTCCGTGTTCAATGGTCGAGAGCCTGACATATTCATCAGGGAGAATAGAAGAAACAAATTTTCCTGTAAACCCACGAGACCATAAGTTTTAGAAATCTTCCAAACCTCTTCTATGAAACAGTGAGCTGAAAACCCTTCAAAGTATTGGTGGTATAGATATTTGGCAATGGTGGTTTTGCCTATGCCACCCATCCCCCAAATGCCAATCATACGAACCTCCTTCTCTGAACTAATATTCAACATAGAATCCAGCCTCTCCATGTGAGGAACCATTCCAACAACATCCGAAGAGTCTATAGGCAGCATTGATGCCAACTTAGTTGAAATTTCACTAACAATGTCTTCAACCATTGCAGCGTCGTCCTTGCTGAAATGCAATATGAAAGGAATTAGTTTCATGATATGATCTACTTTTGAAGTTTACTATTAGTAATGGACATAACTCACACAAAAAAAGTAGTTCAGAAATAAAAGATTGCTACATCACATATATATTATCCAAGGAACATCATTTCAGATAAAGTGGGACATAATTATATGAAAAACGGTTCAATGGAAACAGCTCAAATCCAACAAGATGGACCATAGGTAGGAAATTGTTTATATAGAAAATCATTTGGCCAGGCTTTTACCATAGACTCGGTACCATATTAGCAATCAACATAACTCACAACCAAAAACTAATTCAAGAGTGGAAGATTATTATGTATATATTTTACTAGTTAAATTGTCAAACTTAACTAGTAAACTTACAATTTTCTAGGATCCTTTCCATTGAGGTAGGAAACTTTTGTGAGAGCCTCTTTCCACTTAGGAACCTCCTCTGCAAATGGATAACGCCTGTGCCTTTTAAGCGGCTTCCAGAAACGCCCTTCCTCATTTCTAACATCAGATGGCTCCACTCCGTAGAAGATGGGAAAGACAAGAAGTCTATTTCTGCTCCAAAGCTCCATAATGGTGCGGAGCTCGATCAAACACCATTTTGAGGAGGTGAAATTCTCAGAGATGACAATGATTGCAAAACTAGAATCTTCTATAGCTTCAATGATTCTATGAGGGAAAGGTTCGCCCGTTGTGATCTTCACATCGTCCTTGAAGGTGACGATTCTGTTGAAACATAAACTTGATTTGGGTTAATCATTGGGCTAATAATCTAATAATCATGTTAGCCCAAATTTGACCCAAGTTCTAGAATTTATCTAGAAAAATCTTCCACCTCCTTAAGATAAAAATCTAGATATTTTCATAGAATTATCTAGATAATTAGAATAAAAATATCAAGATATTTTAGTAGAATTATCTAGATTTAAGAATAAAATATGTAAGATATTTTGTATTTTGGAGGCTATAAATACCTCCACTCTCTTCTCATTTTGTATCATCCAAGTTTTCAAGAATCATCCAAGAAATAAAAAAAGTTTCCTCTTCATAAAATCTCTTCTCTTCAAACACTTAAACACTTTCTCCATTTCTAATAAGTTTCTTATTCCAACAAAGTGGTATCAGAGCTACAAGATCATTTTGAAGATGGCAAGTAGTGGTGTTCCCTTCCAAGTTCCAATGCTCACAAAGAGCAACTATGACAATTGGAGTTTAAGGATGATTGCTATCTTAGGAGCACATGATGTATGGGAGATAGTTGAGAAAGGCTTCATTGAACCAGAGAATGATGGTGGTTTATCTCAAGCTCAAAGAGATGGCTTGAGAGATTCAAGAAAGAGAGACAAGAAGGCTCTCTGTCTAATCTATCAAGGTTTAGATGAAGATACATTTGAGAAGGTTGCTGGAGTAAAGACATCTAAAGAAGCATGGGAGAAGCTTCAAACCTCTTACAAGGGAGCGGAACAAGTTAAGAAGGTACGTCTACAAACTTTACGAGGAGAATTTGAGTCATTACAAATGAAGGAAGGAGAACTCATCTCAGATTACTTCTCAAGAGTCTTGACGGTTACTAATAACCTAAAAAGAAATGGTGAGAAGTTAGATGAGGTGAGAATCATGGAGAAAGTTCTTAGATCGCTCGATTCAAAATTTGAGCACATTGTTACCGTAATTGAAGAAACAAAAGACTTGGAGACAATGACGATGGAGCAACTTCTTGGATCACTACAAGCTTATGAAGAAAAGAGGAAGAAGAAAGAGGATATTGTTGAGCAAGTTCTCAAGATGAGAATTGATCACAAAGAAGAAAGTAGCCGAAATAATCCAAGACGTGGTGGCAGTCATTTCAGAGGAAGAGGTCGTGGTGTAAATGGACGAGGTTGGAGACCATATGAAGACAACTTTAACCAAAGAGGAGAGAGCTCATCAAGAGGTCGTGGAAGGGGAAATGCAAAATCAAGGTACGATAAATCAAACGTCAAATGCTATAGATGCGGAAAGTTTGGACACTATGCTTCTGAATGCAAAACTCCAAACAACAATAGAGTTGAAGAGAAGTCCAACTATGTTGAAGAAAGGAGTAAGGAAGAAGATATGCTATTGATGGCTTACAAGAAGGATGAGACAAATGAAGTTAGCAGATGGTACCTTGATAGTGGTGCTAGCAATCACATGTGTGGTAACAAAAGCATGTTTGTGAAGCTTGATGAATCGGTGAAAACCAATGTGGCTTTGGGAGACGAATCGAAGATGGAGTTGAAAGGCAAAGGTGATATTCTCATCCGCTTGAAGAATGGAGATCATCAATTCATTTCCAATGTTTATTACATTCCAAGCATGAAGACCAACATCTTGAGCCTAGGACAACTCTTGGAGAAAGGTTATGATATTCGACTAAAGGATAATAACCTTACTTTAAGAGATATTGCAAATAACTTCATCACAAAAGTACCAATGTCAAGCAATAGAATGTTTGTCCTAAACATTCAAAATGACATTGCACGATGTCTCAAGATGTGCTACAAGGAGGAGTCATGGCTTTGGCATCTTCGGTTTGGGCATCTAAACTTTGGAGGCTTGGAGCTACTTTCTAAGAAACAAATGGTGAGAGGATTACCTTGCATCAACCATCCAAATCAAGTGTGTGAAGGGTGTTTACTTGGAAAGCAATTCAAAATGAGTTTTCCAAAGGAGTCGGAGACAAGAGCAAGAAAGCCATTAGAGCTCATACATACAGATGTATGTGGCCCAATCAAACCAAGCTCACTTGGTAAGAGTAACTACTTCCTTCTCTTTATTGATGATTTTTCAAGAAAAACATGGGTTTACTTTTTGAAAGAAAAATCAGAAGTGTTTGAAAATTTCAAAAAGTTTAAAACCCAAGTTGAGAAGGAAAGTGGTCTTGTGATTAAGACCATGAGATCCGATCGGGGAGGAGAATTTATGTCCAAGGAATTTCTGAAGTATTGTGAAGATAATGGTATTCGAAGACAATTGACGGTGCCAAGAACACCTCAACAAAATGGAGTAGCGGAAAGAAAGAATAGGACTATTCTTGAGATGGCAAGAAGCATGCTCAAGAGTAAGAATCTACCAAAGGAGTTATGGGCAGAAGCAGTCGCGTGTGCGGTGTACATATCAAACCGATCTCCAACGAAGAGCGTTTCTGGAAAGACACCACAAGAAGCTTGGAGTGGAAGGAAGCCCGGTGTCTCACACCTAAGAGTCTTTGGAAGCCTTGCTCACGCTCACGTTCCAGACGAGAAGCGGAGCAAACTAGACGACAAAAGTGAGAATTACATTTTCATTGGGTATGATGCTAACTCCAAAGGCTACAAACTCTACAATCCTGAAACAAAGAAGACAATTATAAGTCGGAATGTCATCTTTGATGAAGAAGGAGAATGGGATTGGAGATCAAATAATGAAGACTACAACTTCTTTCCATCTTTTGAAGAAGAGAACTTGGAGCAAATAAGAGAAGAACCAGCTACACCACCAACTTCACCAACACCAAGTTCTCAAGGGGATGAAAGCTCAAGTGAAAGGACTCCACGTTTTAGAAGTCTACAAGACATTTATGAGGTAACCGAAAATCAAGACAATCTCACTTTATTTTGCCTTTTTGCGGATTGCGAGCCTATGAACTTTGAAGAAGCTCAAGAAAAGAAGTCATGGAAAATTGCAATGGATGAAGAAATCAAGTCGATCCAAAAGAATGATACATGGGAGTTGGCTTCACTTCCTAATGGGCATAAGACAATAGGTGTGAAGTGGGTGTACAAGGCAAAGAAGAACTCTAGAGGAGAAGTTGAAAGATACAAGGCTAAACTGGTGGCAAAAGGTTATAGTCAAAGAGCCGGAATCGACTATGATGAGGTATTTGCTCCAGTTGCTCGTTTAGAAACAGTTAGGCTAATCATTTCATTGGCAGCCCAAATGAGATGGAAGATACATCAAATGGATGTCAAATCTGCCTTCTTAAATGGAGATCTTGAGGAAGAAGTCTACATTGAGCAACCACAAGGCTACATAATCAAAGGTGAAGAAGACAAAGTCTTGAGGCTGAAGAAGGCACTTTATGGATTAAAGCAAGCACCAAGAGCATGGAACACTCGGATTGATAAGTACTTCAAGGAGAAAGACTTCATCAAGTGTCCATATGAGCATGCACTTTATATCAAAACCCAAAACAATGATATATTGATTGCATGCTTGTATGTAGATGACTTGATATTCACCGGCAACAATCCGATTATGTTTGAAGATTTCAAGATGGAGATGACAAAGGAGTTCGAGATGACTGATATTGGATTGATGTCATACTACCTTGGCATTGAAGTAAAGCAAGAAGAAAATGGAATCTTCATCACTCAAGAAGGATATGCTAAAGAAGTGCTTAAGAAGTTCAAGATGGATGACTCAAATCCAGTTGTTACACCAATGGAATGTGGAGTCAAGTTGTCAAAGGAAGAAGAAGGAGAGAGTGTTGATCCAACACTCTTTAAGAGCTTAGTTGGAAGTCTACGTTATCTAACTTGCACAAGGCCCGACATCCTACACGCGGTTGGAGTTGTGAGTCGATATATGGAGCATCCAACAACAACTCATTTCAAGGCAGCTAAGAGGATCTTACGCTATATCAAAGGTACAATCAACTTTGGCTTGTATTACTCTATCTCTGACGATTACAAGCTTTTTGGATATAGCGATAGTGACTGGGGTGGAGACGTTGATGACCGGAAAAGCACAAGTGGCTTCGTATTTTTCATTGGAGAAACCGCTTTCACATGGATGTCAAAGAAGCAACCAATTGTTACCCTCTCTACTTGTGAAGCGGAGTACGTAGCGGCTACTTCATGTGTTTGCCATGCTATTTGGTTACGAAACTTGCTAAAGGAGTTGAGCCTACCACAAGAGGAGCCAACGAAGATCTTTGTTGATAACAAGTCGGCAATAGCATTGGCGAAGAATCCAGTCTTCCATGATCGGAGTAAGCACATTGATACTCGTTATCACTACATTCGAGAATGTGTTGCCAAGATGGATGTGCAATTGGAGTATGTGAAGACGAATGATCAAGTAGCTGATATCTTCACCAAACCACTCAAGCGTGAAGACTTTATCAAGATGAGGAGCTTACTAGGAGTAACCAAATCAAGTTTAAGGGAGGGTCTTGAAACATAAACTTGATTTGGGTTAATCATTGGGCTAATAATCTAATAATCATGTTAGCCCAAATTTGACCCAAGTTCTAGAATTTATCTAGAAAAATCTTCCACCTCCTTAAGATAAAAATCTAGATATTTTCATAGAATTATCTAGATAATTAGAATAAAAATATCAAGATATTTTAGTAGAATTATCTAGATTTAAGAATAAAATATGTAAGATATTTTGTATTTTGGAGGCTATAAATACCTCCACTCTCTTCTCATTTTGTATCATCCAAGTTTTCAAGAATCATCCAAGAAATAAAAAAAGTTTCCTCTTCATAAAATTTCTTCTCTTCAAACACTTAAACACTTTCTCCATTTGTTTCTTATTCCAACAGATTCCTGTGTCAACAAGAGCTTTATGCAGATGAGCCACAAAGGTTCTCCGCGTATCAGTTCCACGGAAGCTCAGGAAAACACCGTAGCGGAAAGAGGAAGAAGATGGAGACATTTGCTCTCTGATCTGGATGGGATGCAAAGATTTAAAAAAAAGTCAACGATGCACCACTTCAAGTTTACACGACGAATATATAAAAAAAAAAAAAAACAAGAAACAAAGACTTTCTTCATCTGCGATTCATTCTCTCTCTCTCTCTCTTCTTGATGGCTTTCTCTTCAACCACCAGGTACGACGTGTTTGTGAGTTTCACAGGGGAAGACATCGGCAGGACTTTTGTCAGCCATCTCTACCGTTCGTTGGAACAAAAGGGTATTAGCGTTTTCAAAGATGAAACAAAACCCTTTGAGATTCGCCTGGCTGCTATCCGAGCCTCGAAAATCGTCATTGTCGTGGTATCTAAGAACTATGTCTCCTCTTCGAGTTGGATGATCCTTAAAGAGCTTCAAGAAATTCTAAATTATCAGCGTAGCGGTTACGTCACTATCTTTCCAGTCTACTATGGAGAAGACCCTTGCGATGTAAAAAGACAGGCCGAAGAATTTGCCGCTGATCAGACACAAAAACCAGACAAGGTGGGAACATGGAAGGCACTGATGGAGTTGTGCTGCTTTTCTGGCGAACATTCAGACAAATGGTATCTCCACGACCTAACTTGTGCTTGTCTCCTCATAGTTTCCATTTTCTTTTTGCTTTTTATTTGTTCTTGCTTTTTTTTACTCTCAAGGAAGGACGACTCGGAGCTGATACTGAAAATCACAAATGACATTTGGCATAAACTGATCTCTGCTAGATTTGGTGGACTTGTGGGGATGGATCTACGTATGCGGAGCATGTATGAATTGTTGAGTATAGAGTCCAAAGCCGACCGAGTCCGTGAGATTGGCATTTGGGGTCGGGAAGGCCTTGGCAAAAGAACACTTGCGAGATGTCTATATATAGAGATCTCTCACTCTTTTGATGTCCATGTTTCTCTTGGACATGTCAGTAAATTTAATCAAGCGCACAACCCATTCGTTTTAAGGCAAAAGCTTCTATCAGAGCTTATTCAAGCGTCAGGTGGTAGATACATGATCTCTGGTGATGATGACACAGAGTGGCTCGCGGACCGAAGGGTTCTCCTTGTTGTAGAAGGTGTGGAGACAGCTGAACAATTATGTATCATCATGGAGGACGCTAAACTGTTTGGTCCAGGGAGCAGAGTCATTGTGATATGTGAAGACAATCAGTTGCTTCTTGCCTGTGGGATAACACTTTTGTACCAAGTTGAACCCCTTGAGTTCTATGAAGCTCTTGAACTCTTGAGCCTTAATCATACTGATCCTCTTAGCGGTTATGAACATCTCTTAACCCGTGCTGTTAAGATTGGCGATGGTTATCCTGGGAAAATTGCTGCAATCGGCTCAGAATTATTTGGTAAACCCAAGGAAGAGTGGGAGAAGGTGATTTCTAAATACGAACAGTTATCTGACCAAGGTACTGAAGGAAAAGAGATAAGTGACTTTGGTGTGCCGGATGACGAGGACAGGTCTCTTTCAAGGAACCCCACATCGAACTATGTAGGGATGGATTGTCATTTGCAAGCCGTGTGTGGGTTGATGGAGCTGGAATCTGGCAATGAAGTTCATTTTGTTGGCATCTGGGGAGTGGGAGGTGTCGGCAAAACGACGCTTGCAAGATGCGTGTACGAGGAGACCATGCAATGTTTTCATACCCATATTTTCCTAGAAAATGTTGGAAAGATTTATCAAGACCATGGTCCATCAGGTTTACAGGAAGAGCTGCTGTGGAAAAATATGGAACGAGAGGCTCTAGCAGAAAGTAGTTCTAAAAATGGCTCTGATGTTGCCAAAGCAAGGCTTCGAAACCGTAAAGTTCTGCTCGTTGTTGATGGCGTGGATAATAATGAACAGATAAAGGATGTTCAGAAAGTCGCCACCTGGTTTGGTGTAGGCAGCAGAGTCATTGTGACGACCAGGGACGAGAATTTGCTTGTAGGGAATGGCATAGAACATGTCTATGAAGTCAAGTGTCTGAGACATGACGAAGCTCTTCAGCTCTTCTACTATTTTGCATTCACGGAGAAATCACCTTCTACACGTTTGAAACAGCTCTCTGTTCGTGCTGTCCAGATTGCTGGAAGAATTCCTTTATCACTTCAAGTACTCGGCTCATTACTTCGAGGGAAAAGTGGACACGAGTGGGAAAGCGTATTGCTGAAACTTGAAAGGCACAAAGATAGGAGCAAAGCGGAAGTAGGTTCTGTTGATGTGGTAGTTAGTAGTGTTGGCAAACCAGATGATGACAACGTGAATATGGTTGATGGTTCTGACGTGACAGCTTCGGAGGTAGTCATTGGGTTGCCTGAAGAAAATCACAGTGTAGGAAAAAAAACCAAAAGCGTCTATGAACTAGATTGTATACCTCTTTGGGCCACAGTTTCCATTTGTGGGGGTAGACTTGAAATGGAAGATGCTGTGACAGCTGTACCACATTTTCTGAAAATACCCATCAAAATGCTTATGGAAGATGATGAAGTGATGAGCCCAAGTCTCACACACGTCTCTTGTCATTTTTTTGGTGTATATGATGGCCATGGGGGCTCTCAGGTCCGCTTTATTTGCAACTCTTTGTTGCTTTAGCAAAAGAGTTGAACCCCGTAGCTTGTGTATATAATGATAACTTTGCTTGATATGGAAATCTTGCAGGTTGCTGAATATTGTCGTGAGAGAATCCATTTTGCTTTGGCTGAAGAAATCGAACGGATTACAGAACAACTGTGCAAGAGGAACACTGACGAGGACAGGAAAGTCCTGTGGAAGAAAGTTTTTACCAGTTGTTTTCTAAGGGTGGTCGATGAGGTTACAGGGAAAATCAGCAGCCTTGGTGTTGGTTCTTCTGATAGGGCTCTTGAAACTTTGGGATCTACCGCAGTGGTTGCTTTGGTCTGCCCGTCACATATAATTGTTTCCAACTGTGGCGATTCAAGAGCAGTTTTATTCCGTGGCAAAGAATGCATACCTTTATCAGTTGATCACAAAGTAAATAATCCTCTTTTTCCATCAATTGCGTTCTAAATTTTAAAATGGTCATTCATACAGAGTATTGAGACTTCTTACCGTCCTTTTGCAGCAAGATAGAGAAGATGAGTATGCAAGAATAGAGAGAGCTGGAGGAAAAGTTACAAAATGGCATGGCGCTCGTGTTTCTGGCGTTGTCACCATGTCCAGGTCCACTGGTAGGTCAAAGTTGCAGTTGCTTTCTGTTACAGTCTTTGCAAAAGCATTACATCTCTTCTCACTAGGATCTTCTCTGCAGCATCTTTTTCAGGTGACTCATATCTGAAGCCATATGTAATACCAGATCCCGAAGTGACGTTTATACCACGAGCAAGAGAAGACGAGTGTCTTATCTTGGCCAGCAATGGACTTTGGGACGTAATGAGTAGCCAAGAAGTTTGCGATTTTGCAAGGAAACGGATCTTATTGTGGCACAAGAAGAATGGAGCATTGCCTTTGGCTGAGAGAGGTGTAGGGGAAGACCACGCGTGCCAAGACGCGACTGACTATCTCTCCAAACTCGCTCTGCAGAAAGGAAGCAAAGACAATGTCTCGATCATAGTGGTCGACTTGAAAGCTCAGAGAAAGTTCCAAGACTTGAAAGCTCAGAACAAGTTCAAAACCAGATTTTGAAACAGTGTGCTCTCTCCTGCACTATATATTATCATATCTTATTTCATTTTTTCTTTTCTTATCTTTATATGATCATAGCGGGTTACATATTTTGTTCAATAATACTCGAGGGAGGCGAATGAAAAATGTGGAGGGATAGGTTGTAAAATATAAAACGTAGCTAATGAAGTTATGCTACTTTCCATTCAGCATACTTTGTAGAAATGTCTAGTTATCTCCATGACCAAAAACAGCTGTATTTGACGTAATGATAATTTTACTACGGAAGGAGTTGGCAAACATCTGAGCACGTCATATAAAGCACGCTAACCTGGGAAAGCTAGAGTTCAAGGCCTTGTTGTTTGGATTCTAACCCCACGACTCTTGACACTCTTAGCCAAACAGAAGTGGCAAGGCACCTCAGACATTTAAGAGTTTGTCACTGGAAAATTGCAGAAGAAGACAGACTTTTGAAGTCTTGAGGAAGTCGTTTGGTGACTGTTGACTCATGAGACCTCTCTTGTTTTGAGCCTTGAGGTTCACTTGAAAACACGCAGGAGAGAAACGACAAGAACAGCTACTAGCGTGATGCAGATAGGAATGCCTAGAAACGTGAGCGCAGGTGTTGTCTTCAGAAGGTTGATGACATGGCAGATCCTTGTGGCTTGATGATGATTCAGTATAAATGGGCATCTCAGTTACTTTGAAACAGGTTCGTTGCCGTACCTATAAAAGAAAGAAGATGGTTTCAAAAAAGAATTACATAAAATCATAGTAGAGACTGTATCCAGAGTATTAATATTCACCTCCTTGTTTAGGTTGTCTCTAAAATGTTTTGCAGAATCAGCTTCAAGAGAATCACATCCGTGTGCATCAAGAAACTGAAGACTCAGTGGGAGTTTTTCCACTGATTTGAGTTTCTTGCAGTTATTAAGGCAAAGAGTTACCAGTGAGGTAAGATCTCTGATGCTTGATGGCAATGTATCAAACTCATAGCCGCTGAGATCTAAATTTGGCAACTTAGTGAAATGACTGAGTTGATCTGACAAAAACTCAACATTGTTGCAGTTTTCAAGGCAAAGCTCAAGCAAACCGTATCTTCTCTGATCTTCACTTGTGTTAGACAGTTTCACCAATGATTTGAGATTCCTACAGTTGGTAAGTGTCAGTGTCTGCACCTGAGTTAGCTTTGGCAACTCCCTGAGCTTGAAGCAGTTTCGAAGCCAGAGAGTTTTCAACTGGGAAAGACTAACCATAGCTTCTGGTAAGTTCTCAAAATCATTCCTACTGAGGTCAAGCTTCTCTAGGAAATTCAACTGATAAATCCCATGAACCCCAGATGGAATCTTCCGGATGTTTAAGTTCACTAGGTTTAGCTCTTTAAGATCAGGAAAATCTGGAAAGCCGTCAGAGACCTTACCTCACTAGTAACTCTTTGCCTTAATAACTGCAAGAAACTCAAATCAGTGGAAAAACTCCCAATGAGTCTTCAGTTTCTTGATGCACATGGATGCGATTCCCTTGAATCTGATTCTGTACAACATTTTAGAGACAAACCAAACGAAGAGGTGAATATTAATACTCCGGATACAGTCTCTACTATGAATTTATGTAGTCCTTTTTGAAAACCATCTCCTTTCTTTTATAGGTACAGCAACGAACCTGTTTCAAAGAAACTGAGATGCCCATTTATGTACTGAATCACCAAGCCACAAGGAGCCGCCAAATCAACCATCTTCTCAAGAGAACACCTGCACTTATGTTTCTAGGCATTCCTATCTGCATCACGCTAGTAGCTGTTCTTGTCGTTTCTCTCCTGCGTGTTTTCAAGTGAACCTCAAGGCTCAAAACAAGAGAGGTCTCATGAGTCAAACAGTCACCACACGACTTCCTCAAGGCTTAAAGTATCTGGAAGTAGAAAAACTGAATGCAAGTAATTCAAGTACTGGACTCCCTATATACTAGAATTACAGTGTACCTATACATATTTAATGAATAAGTTACATCCATAGTATTCAGCAAGGTCGTTTGAACTGTTTGTTCTCTGGTGGTTAATGCATTATGGACCATGACTTGTTCTTCTTCTTCTTAAATGTGATGTGAGAGCAGCTTTGGTTATTTCTTAGTAATTGTTGATGGAAGAAAAAACACTTTTGTTGGAAAATTCATTGCATGAAAACATTATCCTTTTTTATATATTTTTCCTCATAAAAGATCATTTTCTTGTAATGGTTGACTGACTTTTCAGTTAAAAGTCAACGCTAAGTGGCGTCATTCTCTAGTTCCTCCACATGCGACTCACTTTAGTATTCACACCCAGACACAAAAGATAGAAAGTAATCTGTATTAATAACTGGCTGCTTAGACAAGAAGTGAACCAGAAACCAATGTCTTCGTCTTATTCTTTTTGTTGGCTGGAAGAGAGTTGGATGTGTTCTTGAGTTTCAGCGGTAAGATTGCTCTTGAAATCGACTTTGGTTATGATTTGTCTCGAAATGGCATCAAGCCTTTTAAATCTGAAAGCAAGGAGAAGAGTTTCAAGCCTATTGATAGACAAACACTCCAGGCTTTGACTGAGTCTAAAGTAGCAGTTGTCATGACTTCTGATGAAGAAGCTTCCTCCGTTGGGTTCCTTGAAGAGCTCCTTGTAATACTCGAGTTTCAAGAGAAGGGTTCCCTCACTGTCATACCAATCTTTTAAACAAAACATCCTTTGGATATGGAACAAGTCTCTCAACTGTTTCCTGGGAGAGCCAGGATCTGGAGGACTGTAAAAGACAACGCTTGTGAGATATGCTTTTGCTGAGATCTTTGTCAAGTTTCACACACATCTTTTCTAGAAAGCATCCAAGACATGAAACAAAAGCTTCTTGAAAACATTGAAGTGGAGGAAGATCTAACAAGTTCAGATCATGAGAGGAATGAGATAACAGAGGCAGGAAACAAACACAGGAAAGTTCTCCTTGTAGCTGATGGTGAGAACAGTGAACAAGGGAAGTGGATTGCTGAGTATGCCAACTGGTTTGCTCCAGGAAGTAGAGTCATTCTAGTTACTCAAGACAAGAGTGTCCTTAACGACTCAGGAGTGAATCATGTGTACGAAGTTGGGTCTCTTAGATATGATGAAGCACTTCAACTCTTCTCAAGCTTTGCTTTCAAGCAGCCTTACCCTCCTCCTGATTTCGAACGCCTGTCAGTTCGTGCTGTCCAGCTCGCAGGGTTTCTGCCAATGACCATTAGACTGTTTGGCTCGTTTTTAACAGGTAGAGATAAAGAGGAGTGGGAAGCTACACTGCTTAAACTCAATGCAAAAAAACACAAAAAAGCAGTGGAAGTGTGGAATTTATGGGAAGCATCAGAAGATGAACAGACTGTGGAAGCATCATCCCAAAGATAAGACCACAATAGAAGTAAGAGGTGGAACCTGTACCATTTTTTGTTCTGTTCTATCTTTCTATGTTTCCTTGATGTTATACTATATATGTGAAAACTTCTAAACTTTAGTATCAAAAGCTCAACTTGTTTTTGTGTTTCTTGTAAACTGCTTCTAAACTTTAGTATCAACAGCTCAACAGATTTCAGTGTAAATTAGAGTGGTTGATATTTGTGATGAGACAAGACAATACAAAGCCACTGTAAAAAGAGTTATAACTTAGCCATGATCAAGATTAGTTTTCGTCACAAATAATGTTCAAATCTGTCTATAAAAGAGTAACTTCACAAAAACATATTTTTCTTTCTCAGTTTAAACTCAGCATCCATCCAAAGCAGCATGTTGACAGTTTATCTCATACAAAAGTTAGATGTTAATAGTTTATTTTCTTGTTTAGCTCCTTTGCTAGCAACAGCTCAATAGTCGTTGTAATATAGTGGTAAGTATTCCCGCATGTCACGCGGGTATTCCGGGTTCACTCCCGGCAATGGCGAAGTTTTTCATTTTTTTACTTCAAGAAATTTGAATATTTTCATGGAAATCTCAAAAACCTAATAATGGCTCCGCCCGGGTTCGAACCGGAGACCTTCAGTGTGTTAGACTGAAGTGATAACCAACTACACCACGAATCCTTGTGTTTATGTATGCAACAAACCAAATTCCAGATCTTTCAAGTATCACTAGTCTTGAAGAATTGGTTTTGGAAGCATTGCACGAGACTAAAAGGCATTCCAGAGTCTATTGAAAAAAGGTCTACACTAAAGAAGCTTAAGTTATCTTACTGTGGAGGACTTAGAAGTTGCCTTGAGGTTTAGGATGCAGACCTGAATGAGCTAAAGCTAGTGAACTTAAACATCCGGAAAATTCCATGTGGGATTCATCAGTTGGAGTTCCTAGAGAAGCTGGACCTCATTGGAAATGATTTTGAGAGCTTACCAAAAGCTATTAATACGTTGGATCCTGTCTCTACTATGATTATATGTAGTCCTTTTTTGAAACCATCTCCTTTCTTTTAATAGGTACAGCAAAGAACCTGTTTCAAGAAACTGAGATGCACATTATGTACTGAATCATCATCAAGCCACAAGGATCTGCCAAATCACCCACCTTCTCAAGACAACATCAGCGCTCATGTTTCTAGGCATTCCTATCTGCATCATGCTAGTGGCTGTTCTTGTCGTTTCTCTCCTGCGTGTTTTCAAGTGAACCCTCTGAGGCTCAAAAAATGGACCATGATTTGTTCTTCCTAAATGTGATGTGACAACTGCTTTGGTTTTTCTGAGTAATTGTTGATAAAAACCATTTTATGCTAATGGTTGACTGACTTTAAATTTACAAGTCAACGATAAGTGGCTTCATTGTCTACTTGCTCCACATATGACTCACTTTAGTATTCACACATGCACAGACACAAAAGATAGAAAGTAATTCTAATTACTCAGGACAAGAGTGTTCTTGACGACTCGAGAGTGAATCGGGTGTGGGAGATTATGGGAAGCATCAGAAGATGAGCATATTGTGGAAGCATCATCACATGAACATATAAGTCCTAAGTAAGCGTCTCAGTCGTTGTAGCATAGTAGCAAGTATTCCCGCCTGTCACGCGGGTGAACCGGGTGCAATCTCCAGCAATAGCAACTTTTTCTTTTACTCTTAGGAAATATGGCTTCGCCCGGCTTCAAACCGGAAACCTTCAGTGTGTTAGACTGACGTCATAACCAACTACATGATAATTACTTAAAATGAAAGATATTAGTTTATGGTCGGTTTGCACCATGATTAGACACTATACCGAATTGGTTGGTTAACCGGTTGTTAGAAGAAGAAATTCATAAACAAATATTCGCTTTTCATTGAATATATGTGTTTCTTTTATAGTGAACACATGTATCTGTTTTTAGGATACATGTGACTTTGGATATAGTGTCTCTTGAATGTTTATATATATGAGATATTGCATAGAGAAAGATTAATTGTGCCAAAAACATGTGAATGTTGGTAGTTGAAACTGTGATGACAGTCTAATTGCTATTGTTAGTATAGGATCAAAGGGTCAATGAAAGCAGCCTTGATGAGAATATAATGGAAATAAGCACATGAGAAAGGCAAAGCCACATTTTAGTCAGCAACTTACAGATTCTCCGTAAGGCCTGCTTGTTATCGTTCTTTGACGAAAGCGGCTTCAAGAACTCATAAGTAATATCATAAGACAATGCATAATCTTAGAACACACACAATAGTGAAAGATAGACAGCAAATAGAGTCTATAAAACATGGTCTAAGTTGGAAATCTGATTCCACATATTGGATCATTCAAGAGCGAAGCAGTAGTAAATTGGTCTCCCTAGTCTTCTAACATGCATAGCCCTTATTTGGTTTGCCATCTACTTCAAGAGAAGGCATTTCCAATATAGCTAGAGACGTTTGCAACACAGTTATCCTGGGATGCTTCAAGTCTACACAGCTAGAGTTCCCATTCATTGATGGTCTTCCCGCGTAGGAAGGAGCCAAATACTTTAAGGGCGAGTGGAATACGACCTGTGATTAGGACAGCACGGATAGAGAGCCGGTAGTACTCTCTAGGGACGTGTTCCTGTCTGAAGGCAAATTGTGAAAAGAGTTGAAGAGCTTCATCATATCTCAGAGGTCTCAACTTCGTAGATGTGTTTGACTCCACATTCGAGTAGCTCATGATCGTACTGGGGTGACAAAGATCAGTCTACTCCCTGGACCAAAACCGACTAGCAATCTTTCTGATATCTTCGAATTGGCCGTTGTGATAAAAAACATTCAACAATAAGCAAAACCTTCCGATGTCCAAGATTCACATTCACAACTTCAAGGAGGTGATCTGTCGGTAAGCTTAACGATAGAGCAGCTCTTGTAATTTCCTCTAGTAAACATGCTGAATCAATCCCTTCAGAAAATTTTGGGGTTTGATCTTTAAAGTAGTAGTAGTGATCTTGAAACTGTGGTGAGATCTTTTCGTAAACGCATCTCGCAAGTGTGGGTTTTGCCAACTCTTTTCTCACCCCAAATGCCCATTTCTCCAAGTCTGTCTTCCTCCGAGTCCATATTAAGCAGCAATGCGTCCACTGCTTTCATTTGCCGATCCATCCCAACAAGACTAGACGGAACCACATACTTGTCTTGGTGCACGTACGTGGAGTTCCTCGCAGGCGTAAGTTCCACACTAATAAGCGTTTCTGCATACATAATTCTCCTAGCTATCCTCCTCAGAGCATCTCTAACAAGCGCAATCCCCTCTGTGAAAAATCCAGTTGGGTGAGAAGGCGCCATCGTAGACGCTGAATATGGTACCATAACGGGTGGTGGTCTTATAAGTTTAGAAACGTGGCGCATAAGTCTTGAAATAATGAACGCGTCTGTGTCTCCATCCTCACTCGAGTCTCCATCCTCACTCGAGTCTCCATCATCCCTATGATGCATGCAAAGAGGGTCAAGAAATTTTTTTAATATAATTTTATCTTGTAAAAATGGAAACAACAGACATAGAAAGTCATTACCAATGAGAGTATACTTCTTGATAGATCTCAATCATACTGGCCAGTGCGTTTCCCCATCTCTCTACCTTCTCCAAGTTATTGTTATTGTTGTTGTTGTTATCTACCTCGCTAAGCTCTCCAAGATTGCGTGCTTGCCGTAAAACATCTGAAGGATCAACCTCGTATAGGACTGGAATCATAACAAGGACTGTTTCTCTTTCTCCAAACACTCGACTATCTTGGCCAGTTCGTCCAGGCAGGAGATTGAAGAAGTGTAGTTCTTCGATATGACCACTATTGCGATTTTGGAGTCTCAATCGCCTCGAGCACTTGAGAGGAAGCTGGTTGATTCCATGGTATCTCCTCTTCTTGTTTGAAAGTCGTGAACTTATTTTAAACAGTGAAAGGAAAATATGGCTCACAAAAGCTCTTCGGGTGTCGATTCCTCTAAAACTGACGAAAACATCGAACTTCATCACTTAACTAGGTTTGAAGATCTGAAAGGTGTGAGAGAGATTTAAGATCAAATTCTTTGAACTATATTTTTGCTCTGTGTCTTTGCTTTCTTTTAAATTTTTAAAGACCGACACAACTACAAAGGTCAAAGAAAAAAACATTGTTGAAGTTTGTCTCCAATTTGGTGGGGGTGGTTAGAAGAAATAAGTTGACTTTAAAAGCTGTCTTTACAACCTTTATTATTTGATGTCTTCAACTCTTTAACCCATGGATCCAGTTCAGAACCGAATGGCTTCGTCTTTTTCACATCAACGCTGGAAGTACGATGTCTTCATAAGCTTTCGAGGACCAGACACCCGCAAAAAACTTCGTTAGCCATTTGTACAGATCACTTTTCATCAGGGGTATTTTTACCTTCAAAGACGACCGGAGGCTTGAGCTGGGGAGATTCCATTACCGAGGAACTCCGCCAAGCCATCCGGACGTCAAGGTTTGCAGTCGTGGTCATCTCAAAGACCTTCGCTGATTCTAGCTGGTGCTTGGATGAGCTCCAGTTGATAATGGAACTTGTCGAGAACAAGGAGATTGAACTTGTTCCCATTTTCTATGAAGTAAAGCCTTCCCATGTCAGGCATCAGCTAGAAAGTTTCTCTTTAGAGAAGTACCAAGGTTCAAAAATGGCGGAGAAGGTTCCCGGGTGGAGAAATGCTCTTACCGGTATAGCCAACAGACAGGGCACGGAGTCCTCAAAATGGTATGTTTTTCTTTTCTTTCTTTCAAAACTGTGTGTTTTTGTTAGCCTAGTGGTGAAGGAATATCGGCACTGCCCCACTCAAGTTCAGTTCACGTTGGAATGGACTATTTACAATGTTTGGGTTCCCGGTATCCAGTGAATTTATATACTTGTCTTAATTTTACATTTCCGTCTTAGCGTGGACGATGCCATGATGACTGAAGAAATTGTTCAAAGAATTTCAAGCCGGTTGCTATCTATGTTGCCAATACGTTTCAGTGATGTTGTCGGGATAAAAGCTCACATGAAAGTTCTCAACCCTCTCTTGGACATGGACTCCAATGATGATGCTCGTATCGTAGGAATCGCCGGAACTGGAGGCATTGGCAAAACCACCATAGCAAAGTATCTCTACGAGAAACACAAACTTGGATTTTCACCTCATCATTATTTCATGGAAAACGTTGCGAAGCTCTGTAGAGAACATGCGTCTCGTACATGTACAAAACCAGCTTCTTTCCAATATCTTCCGTGAAGAGAATGTGATGCTAGAAAGCGTTGAACACGGAAGACAACAACTTGAGTTCAGGCTTAGACACGTAAGAGTTTTTCTTGTCTTTGATGGCGTGGATGATGTTAAACAGGTGGATGCCCTGGCCAAAAGAGGTGAAATGGTTTGCACCAGGGAGCCGAATCATCATAACAACGCGGGATAAGAGGTTGCTTAACTCCTGTGAAGTGTACGACGTCAAGTACATGGATGATGATAAAGCACTCCAACTCTTCCAGCGTATTGCTTTTGAAGGAGGAACACCTCCTCCTTCTCGTGTCTACTCAGATATTTCAAGTCGTGTTTCGAAGCTTGCTCAAGGTCTTCCTTTGGCCCTCGAGGCTTTGGGCAGTTGTCTCCGAGGGAAGTCCGAAGTAGAGTGGCCTAAGCTTTATATTCCTTTAAAAAGGCTCCTTGCGATAATGCTGCAAGAATCTTTAATATTAGCTCTGAGAGCTTGGACGAACTTAGTAAGTCTGATTTTCTTCATGTCGCATGCCTTTTTAAAGGAGAACTTGTCTCGCGTGTCAAGTCCCTTCTTCACCGTGGTGAATGTGTGATACGGGTTTTGGCGGAAAAGTCTCTCATCGATGTATCTGCTAATGGCCGCATAGATATGCACCATTGCATGGAGCAAACAGCAAAACATATAGTGGATAACGAATCAGACTACAACCTTTCCCTAGAACCAAACTTGTTGAACTGGCGCAAAAGATGCCTACGTGCAGACAAAGCAGTAAGCCCCCTTCCACAAAGATGTCTTCTGATTTTTGTTTTGTTTTGGTTGCCTATGCCATGATTCCATTTTTTCGATAAATGTGACATGTATACTATATCAGGGAACAGCCAGAACTGAAGGCATCGTGCTAGATGTTTCTAAATTGCCTGACCTATTCATCGAATGGAAAATTTTCAACCATATGGAGAATCTCAAAATATCTGAAAATCTACAACTACAGGCCTTATGAAGTTTTGGATTCCGTGAAACAGAGCAATCTAAACGGAATTTTACTACCTCATAAACTTAGATTACTACAGTGGGATGCATATCCTTTTACAACCTTGCCTTCCAGTATCATTACAGATTGTCTTGTAGAAGTAATTCTGTGTCACAGCAACCTCACAACTCTTTGGAGTGGAAGCTCCCGGTATGTTTCCCAACAAAACTAAATCTTGTACATGAGATTTTAAATGTTTTCCAACATATTCCTTCTGTTTCATCAGAGACTTTCGCATCTGAAAAGGCTGATTCTTACGGGATCTATGCATCTAAAAGAACTTCCAGATCTTCAGGAAGCAGTGCATCTCGAGGAGCTGATGCTAGAAGGTTGCATCTCCCTGACACGGATTCCAGAGTACATTTGTAGCCTACCTAGACTACAGACACTTGATCTATCCAACTGTGATGGGCTAAAGAATCTAATGATCATAGTAGAAGAATCTGAAGCTACTTCCTTTGAAGGCAGAAGCTTGCACGTAAGATCAGTCCACATGGATTATCTTGATGCAGAACCGTTAGTCAAAGAGCGTCGAGACAGTTCTCTTACAAATCTATCAATCAAGGGCAACTTAAAAATTGAGTGAAGGTTCTTGGAGGATATGCGCAGCATCTTTGTTTGTTTCTGAGCAGCAAACAGCTAGGGTCATGTCACCTCCCTACAATTTTAAGTTTCTTCACATCATGCAGTTTAAATGCAGTGAGCAAAGGGATCCTTTCAAAGTGTTATAGCTTTTCAGATTTCCCCTGGTTGATGGAGTTGAATCTAATCAACTTAAACATCGAAGAAATACCAGATGACATTCATCACATGCGTAGTTCTAGAGAAGTTGAACCTAAGTGGAACACCACTTCAGCGTGTGTACCTTCATCAATGATTGCATCTCACAAAGTTAAAACCACCTGACGCTTTGTTAACTGCCGCAGGCGACGTGATAGCTTGCCACAACTATATCAGCTGTGAGACGCTCGCACTTTCTGATGTGTACCAACCTCCACACTATTGGTAAGCCTTCCTCATGCACAACAAGACCAGGGCAGATACAGTTTGCTTGAGCTCGGCGCTGACAACTGCAAAAAATGTGCAGTCCTTGTCAGATCAGCTAGTCTTTTTACAAGTTGACATATTAGTATATCAGTCGACACGATTCGAAACAGTGCCGTACAAGCATCAAACACCTCTCCTCCGCTGGATAAACTCTCTGCCTCAACTATTGCAAGAAACTGAAATCACTGTCAGAGCTTCCCTTGAGCATCAAGTACCTATATTCACATGGCTGCACGTCCTTAGAATCTTTTCCATTTCAGAGTGATCATTCTGCTTTGCATCACCTGATGTCAGTCCTTGCTTCTTCCAAAGGAAACAGGTCTCCAAGTTCAATACACTCGTTTTCCATTCTGGAAGACGTAGTGAGAGTACAAACCCTCTAACTGTAATCATTATTCTCTCAGCTTCTCTCTCTATGCAAACCTAACTTCCTTTTATTCCGTTTATACGGTTAGCTACCATATGTGCTTGCATCCAAAAAACCTAAGATATGGATATGTATGATCAAGCGACCGAGTATTGTCAGATTAATCATCACAAAGCGTTTTATAGCTCCAACGCTTTGAAGCTAATGGCTTTAGCTCTGTGTTTATGGTTGTGTTCTTTTATTATGTAGACGAGCTAGGTGGTAACGTGGTCATCCCGGTTGTATTTGAAGCGAAGCGCTCAGTTCTATCAAACTGTACTTCGACTCTTATGTGTGGTGTGTTGACTGTGTGTATCATTCTCTTTCTAGCTATCAGTCAGTTCCACTAGCTTGAATGAAGATTTTTCAGTGGTTCTTTCATTTGATAATATAACAACAATATTGCCTGACTTTTTTTTTTTTTGCTTCCAGTGTCACCCTGATGCACTTTCAAGTTTCCAAGGCTAGTTTAATGTAAATTGTATATGGTGAAAGATCTTACCAATGTCCTGAAAGATTGACTATTTTTCAGGTTTAGAGTTTCTTTCCTACTTGAGAACTTCTAAGGTTAGTATCAAAAGCTCAACCGTGTTTTGATGTTCTTGTAACTGGCTTCTCTTGCTTATTAGTAGATTATAAAACTCTTGCTAATTTGTTTTTTATCAGCACAGGTTTCAGTGTCAATTAGAGGGCTTAGCCATCATTTTGTGATGTGACAAGACCATACAAGCCACTGTAAAAACTAAAAGCGTCATAACTTAGCCATGATCAAGAATAGGTTTCCTCACAGACAATATGTTCAAATCTGCTATATAAAGAGTAACTTCACAGAAACATCATTTTTTCTGTTCTCAGTTAAACCGAGCATCCACCACAAAGCAGCATTTTTCTTTTCATTTTCTGGTAACACCAACACACAAAGCAGCATGTTGACAGTTTATCTGATACAAACACTCGATGTTTAATAGTTTATTTTGTTGTTTAGCTCCTTCGTTAATATCTGTGTCGTTGTAGTATAGTGGTAAGATGTTAATATATTTGTTTGTTTAGCATCTCAGTCGTTGGTAGTATAGTTGGTAAGTATTCCCGCCTGGCACGCGGTGTGACCCGGGTTCGATCCGGCAACGGCGATTTTTGTATTTTAAGATGTTATTTCATGGAAAATGTATGTATCAAATAAATTCGGCTCGCCCGGGTTCGAACGGAGACTCTTCAGTGTGTTAGACTGACGTGCATAACCAACTACACCACGAAACCTGTGCTTAGCTAGCTGCAACAAAAACATTTATACTGTTTACAGTAGTCTCTGCAGTCTTGAAGGAATTGGTGGTTTGGAAGCCACTGCAGCGAGACTAAAAGGCTATTCCAGACACGTTTTGGAAGCACTGCACTGAGTCTATTGGAAAAGGTCCACTAAAGAGCTTAAGTTATCTTATTGTGGAGGGCTTAGAAGTTGCCTTGAGGGTTTTTTTATAAGGACATCTACAATGCAGAAACATATTGGATTGTATTGAAGCAAAAGTGAAAATGGATGCACTTATAAACATATCCATTGGTGGAGACATAAGTTTTGGTTTTGGTTCAAACTGTAGAGGAACGCTGAATACATCTCTCTTTTAACTCTGATCAACACATCTCTGTCACACCTTCGATGAATCTTGCAGCAACACCTTGGCTCATCTCAGAGTGCAACCAAATTCAATCCCTCAGCATCATGAGGTCCAGCCACAAAGAAAACAGTGAATCTTTCTCCTTTGAAGATTCCATCTGGGATTCATCAGTTGGATTTCCTAGAGAAGCTGGACCTCACTGGAAATGATTTTTGAGACTTACCAAAAAGCTATAATACTTTGGATCTTGTCTCTACTCATGATTTATGTCAGTCTCTGTAAATGCCAAGAACTACTGGCTACGACTAAAGCACATAGTACATCATAGAATATCTCTCAAAAATATGTGTATTTACTAGTATTTTTTAATAGTGACTTACGAGTATCTCATTTAAACAGAACTCGAACAAAACCAAGCACTCCTATTGACTGTTCTAGCTTCACACGTCCTAAAGTTGAATACACGTCTAAAGTTGAATAGAACAAGACCTTAGATACCTCTCTCTTATCCTTAGTACTTTCACTCGTTTACAAGCTTATGAAACCCGCTCTATGCGAAGAATACAATCTGGTGACAACCCTAAAACATAGGTCGTATATGACTATTTATACCCTATAGTCAAGTCGGCTAACCTAGTCATCCACCCAATATTTACCAATCCCCATTTATGTGTAATATTCCCATCGTGATCTCTCGTTCTCCAGCGTGAATTTCTTCAGTTGCTCTAAGATGTTTTTGTTATTAACTATGATTTGACCACCAATTCATTTTTTCAAGTACTTGTTCTTCACTTCGTCTTGTTCATCTGCATGTATTCTCTATGCTATGTTCGTTGTTGTGACTTGCGTTTGAATCAAAATGTCCACTTGATCTTGCATCTTCATCTTTTTTGAAAACATCTCCTTTCTTGTTATAGGTACAGAAATGAACCGTTGTTCAAAGAAACTGAGATGCACACTTCATGTAAGCTGAATCATCATCAAGCCACAAGGATCTGCCAAGATCATCCACCTCTCACGATCAACATCTGCGCTCATGTTTCGTAGGCATGTCTATCTTCATCACGCTAGTGCCTGTTCTTGTCGTTCCTCTCTGCGTGTTTTCAAGTGAACCCTCAGCTCAAACAAGAGAGGTCTCAATAGCAAGTCACTAAACGACTTCCTCAGACTAAGGTATCGGAAGCAGAAAAACTAAATACATGAAAGGTCCAGTACTGAACTACTCCTATATACTAGATTACTTGTCTTAAAATACATATTTAATGAAGCTACATCAAATAGTATTCAGTAGAAACTCTTCACTTTGCACCATTTGAGATAAAAATCATTTG
>CAJHQP010007891.1:0-29793 GCA_905132765.1 Moricandia arvensis
AATTCTCTCAAATACAAAAAATTTAGTTTTTGTCACACAAAAGATATCCAAATGTTACATTAAATAGGTAAAAGACTCTTATACCCCAAAAATATATCAATAAACAAAAATAAAAATTATAGTTTCTAATTATATGTTTTTTAAATTCAAACTTTTCTACTTAGAAAAAAATCATTTTTTTTTAATTTTTCAAATTTACTTTTTGAAATTCAAAAATTCTTTTGAAGTTCAAAAATTCTTTTGAAACTAGTTTTTAAAATTTTTAATTTTAATCTTTAATATTTATTTTTTATTTTTAAAATTTTAAATCTCACTTTCAAAACCTACCCCTTAACTCCAAAATCTAAATCTATATTAGTTAACATGTAGGGTATAAATATATATTTACCATTTTAATGAAACATTTTGGTCATTTTGATCCTTAAAAACTATATTGTGACAAAAATATTTTTACGACTATCATAAAATATTACAGAAGACCAAAACATCAAACAGTGATGCTCGTCTCATAAATTACTCCCTCCGTTCCAAAAAGATTTATGTTTTGAAAAAGAAATTTGTTTCAAAAAAGTTCATTTTTTTATAATTTTAATGTCATAATTAATGATAGATTGTAAACTTCAAAAAAAATATTAATATTGTGTTTATTAAAATTCTATTGGTTGAATATCGGAAATAGATAACTACAAAAAATGCATTTATAATAAAAAAAATCATATGTTTTTTTTTAATCTGTGTAAAAATTCTAAAACGTACAACTTTAAACAGAGGGAGTACTAAATAATGAAGCCAATAAAATGAATGATGATCATGCTTGCTAACTAACATATCAACGAGCATGCTTTAGAATCTGAAAAAAAAAATAAAGATGACAGACGAGCATGCTTCAGTCTCTTACACTGAAAGTGAGGCCAGCAAAGACCAGTGAAATTGGGAAAGTAAACTAGACTAATTAGTCTTTGATTTCGGTAAAATGCAAAATATTGAAAAGCAGTTGTAGATACGAAGAGGCAAAGGGAACATAATCACTACATAAAGAAAGAAAATGATAAGATTATTCAAACAGAAAATCCGAAGAAAATACTTGAAAAGCAAGAAAGAGATGAATTTGAGACTATATCTAAAAGAGTTTGAAAGAAAATTCGATATGGAGAAAGCGGTATGTAACCATGGCTTCTTTATGATGGCTCCAAACGTGTGGAACCCCAAATCTAAGTCACTAACTCGACCTTTGACCCTTTCAAATTCCTCTTCTGTCAATGTGACAATCTCTCACCCTCGCACTCTCTCTTTTCTTGTGATTCAAGTTCACGGCATCAACAATGTCTCAAGGGTCGACGAAGAACTCATCTTGCGACAAGTGGGAAGGATGCTGAGAATATCAGCTGAGGACGATCGTGACGTGACCGAGTTCCAACAACTTCATGAGGATGCAAAGAAGAATGGTTTCGGTCGAATTTTCCGCTCGCCCTCTCTCTTTGAAGATATGGTGAAATCCATCTTGTTGTGTAACACTACTTGGGAGAGGACACTAGGTATGGCTTCTAACCTCTGCGTATTGCAATCTAAGCTAGCTGATGGAACAGTTAGGCCTTGTAGTCAAACTAGAAAAAGGAGACGAGTACTAAAAGCAAGGAAAGAAACAAAGGAAAGTTCCCAGAAAGAAACAATAGGAAACTTCCCTAGTGCCAAGGAAATAGCTAGCCTTGACAAAGAGTTGATAAACAAGCACTGTAAACTCGGATATAGAGCAAATTGGATCGTTAAATTAGCCAAGATGGTCGAAAGCGGGGAACTGAATCTTGAAGGGATAGAAAAGAAAGATATGAAAGCAGAACAAGTGTATGATAAACTGATAAAATTGAAAGGCTTTGGTGCTTTTGTAACTGCAACAGTGCTTATGTGTATTGGTTATTACCATCTTGTTCCATCTGATACCGAGACCCTAAGACTCTTCCAAGAGGTATATTATATATATATATATATAGTTATATTTCATTGATTAAGCTAATCTAATGTTATGTTTGGAGGCGCATGGAAAGGAGGAATGTTCGAAAGAGACGATAGAGACAGGAGCACAATCATTTTACGACAAATTCTCTCCATTCCAGTCTTTAGCCTACTGGTTCGCTTCTAGTATTTTGAATAATTTAAAGCATATTCTGTTTCTGTTATATTTATATTTATATATGCTTCTTCTTACACTATATGTAGGTTTGATCTAATCCAGAACTATGAAACAAAACTTGGCAAGCTTAGCGAGTTGAGTTCGCTTGACTGCAAGAGTGTTAGCGGATGCTCTCACATGAAGCAACTCAAGTCAGACTAGAAGAATATCTCTCTCTCTCTCTCTAAATAAAACTCGTTTTGTTTGTTACTTAAGTAGATTGGTTTCAATTTCTTTCATGGTTTATTTTTTTTTTCTTTTGAATCTTTGGCGTTTTGTGTTCTACACTACAGCTATATATATAACATTTCATTTTCATGATGTGCGGATTAAATACGGGAGAAAGAGTCTGAGAATTAAATATGGGAGAAAGGGTGTCTTATGTGGTGTGTTGTCTCTGTAACGAAACTATCTGTTACAGAAGACAAAAATTATTTGTTAGTCTCTATATAAGTCTTGTTTTTACTCTTTAGCTTTTCCATTGCTTTTAAAACTAAACTACGGTAACTGGACAATCAATCCATGTATTGTTTTTTTTCCCATTTTTCACCTGAATTAATGCTCAAAGATTTCTGTGAAACCTAGTGGGCCTCAACTGATTTCTGCTCCAAACCCAATCCTGCAATAAAACAAAATCATGTTATTTCCTTGTGTATTTCATAGTTAATCGAATCCTAAAGTGATAAGGATTATTGTTTGTCATAATACTATAGAGATAAGAAACTTTGGTTAGGCTTTATATAAAGACCTAAACTAGTCCGATTAGGGGAGAGGAGGGACAGCAAAATACGAGTTAATAAACAAAGGTTACTTATATACTTTGATTAAGAAAGTTACACGTGCATGAGATCGATTCAGTTACGTTTCATTCATTAAAGCTAAAAATCTAGGTTGGAACCAAAAACCAACAAGTGGTATCAGAGTAATCCAAGTTTTGATTGCTAGGGTGCTTTAACAGAATGACTACAACAAGGATATATGTTGACAGATTCGATGGGACTGGAGATTTCTTGTTGTGAAAAGTTCGGATGATGGTTCACTTTGGTGTCCTAGGCTAAAGGATACCTTAACAGATGAAAAGCTCCTAATGGACTCACCGACCACAAAGGAGGAAGGTGACTCAACTCTGAAAGAATCTGGAAAATGAGGATATTACGCCAACAATTGATCCTGTCAAGCTTTGGAAATCAGAAAAGGCAAAAGACCTCATCGTTGTGAACGTGGAAAACCAAGTCTTAAGAAAGATCAGCCATTGCGATACTGCTGCCGCTATGTGGACAGCACTGAATACATTATACACAGAGACATCATTACCCAACCATATTTACTTGCAGCACAAGTTTTATACATTCAAGATGAACGACTGAAAGGCATAGATGCAAACGTAGAAGACTTTCTAAAACTCATAGTAGACTTAAATAATCTGAAAGTAGATGTTGCTGAGGAAGTGCAAGCTATACAGCTACTAAATTCTATTCCACAACGATAAGACCAACTCAAGGAGACTCTCAAGTAAGAACGAGACACACTCAAAATCAACGAAGTAACATGAGCTGCACGGTGTAAGGAACGAGAACTATTAGAAAGTGGTAAACTCTCTAGATCACAGGATGAGGGATTATACATTGAGGACAGAGGAAGACCCTCAAGTCGGTTCAATAAAGGTGGAAATAAACAATGGAAAGGAAGGTCCAAGATCAGGTATGGTAGATCCAAATCTAGACCTAAATATGACAAGAACAATAAAAGCTGTTTCATATGCGGAAAAGAAGGTCACTGGAAGCGAGAATGTCCTGATAAAAAGCCCTACAGATCAGAAAATATAGCTGAGGAACCGAAACAACCCCTAGTTCTAACCGTGAGTACAAAATATACTAGAGATGAATGGGTAATGGGCTCGGGATGTTCATTCCATATCACACCAAATAAGGAAGTATTATTTGACTTATAAGAATTCGAAGGAAGAAGAGTACTAATGGCAAACAACACACATTGTGATTTCAAAGGTATTGGTAAAGATGAATCGTGAGACCAAATGGATCTACAGTAATTCTAACGAATATGAGATACATGCCTAATATGAGTCAAAATATGATATCTTACGGGATGCTAGAACGATCTGATGCCAATACAAAGGGAAAGACTTTATGATTAAAATCTAAAAGAATGGAAAAGAGATCATATCAGGAAAGTTCAATGAAGGTTTATATTATCTTCAGGGTATGATATCATAGGGACAAGCTAATGTATCAAAAGAAGAAATAGATAAAACATCTATATGGCATTCTCGTTTATGCCATATGAGTTTTAAAAATTTGAATGTTCTGGTAGAAAAGGGATATTTACTGAAGAAAGAAGTTGACAAACTCGGGTTTTGTGAAACATGTGCTCTAGGAAAATCCCACATACAGAGCTTTCCCACAGTAAAGCATACAACAAAAGAAACACTAGAGTACATACATTCAGATTTATGGGGGACTCCAACAACCTCTAAGAGCCTAGCCGGTTGTAATTATTTTATAAGTTTCATAGACGACTATTCACGAAAGGTGTGGATCTATTTTCTTAGAACTAAAGACGATGCCTTCAGTAAATTCAAGGAATGGAAAAAAGCAGTAGAAATCAAAAAGAAAGAAAATAAAGTGTCTGGGAACAGATAATGGCCTCGAGTTTTGCAAACAACAGTTTGATAAACTATGCAAAGACTCAGGAATTAAGAGACATAATACATGTCCATATACTCCACAACAAAATGGAGTTTTAGAACGGATGAACAGGACAATTATGGACAAAGTTCGGTGTATGCTCGTGGAAGCCGGGTTAAGACAAGAGTTTTGGGCCAAATCTGCTTCAACAGCCACATATATAATCAATAGATCACCAAACTCAGCCATCAACTATGAATTACCTGAAGAACGTTGGACAGGCACCAAGTGTGACTTAAGCAATATTAAAAGGTTTGGAAGCTCTGCCTATGTTCATAAAGTTCAAGGAAAAACGAGTACAAGGGCCATAAAAGGAGTATTTATGGGTTATCCATTCAGAACTAAAGGATACCGTGTGTGGATACCCAAAACTAGTAAGTGTGACACTAGTAGAAACATGGTATTCAATGAGGAAGAACTATATAAACACATGGTAGTCTCTGAAGACAAAACCATAGAGAATAGCACAAAAGACAAGGGATCAAAATGTGTAATGTTTAAAGAAAACTTGATTAAAGGGCTAACTCCATCAAACCTGGACAATGAGGAAATATATCCTCCAGGTGGAGCATCAATGATACCAGACATCTCTAATGACTCGGAAGAAAGCATTACTGGGGTGAAGAAGAAATGGCCTCAGAAACTGAGTTGAACAATTATAATTACATGTTGGCTAGGGATCGAGTGAGAAGACATATAAAGCCACCATCCAGATTCGAAGATGCAGATTTTGTTGCATATTCATTAGCAGCAGAAGATGATTTAGAAATAGAAGAACCTAAGACCTACAATGAAGCCATGACAAGCAAGAAACAAAAATAGTGGAAGAATGGAGCAAATGAAGAGATGGACTCACTTCAAACACCTTGATTTTAATAGAGAAACCGGAGAATGCTAAAGTAATAGGGTGCATATGGATCTTCAATTTCAAACCAGGAATACCAGGTATTGAAGAACCCATGTATAAAGTAAGATTAGTGGCTCAAGGTGTTTCACAAAGGAAGGGAATCGACTACAATGAAGTATTTTCTCCGGTAGTAAAACATGTTTCTATTCACATAATGCTATCAGTTGTGGTGAACCTAGACTATGAGCTCGAGCAAATGGATGTAAAAACTGCATTCTTACACGAAGAGTTGGAAGAAAGAATTCTTATGAAGCAACCGGAAGGGATTGTTAAGAAAGGAGATGAAACAAAGTATGTCTACTTAAGAAATCCCTACATGGGTTAAAACAATCCCCAAGACAATGGAACTACAAGTTTGACTGTTTTATGAAGACACAAAGGTTCACAAGAAGCAGAGAAGACTCATGTGTTTACATGAAGAATGTTAACACAACACAAGTCATTTTATTACTCCTTTACGTGGATGATATGCTCCTAGCCTCCGGAGATCTTAACAAGATAAGGAATATCAAAGAGAGTTTGAGTAAAGAATTTGAGATGAAAGATTTGGGAAAGGCCTCAAGAATATTGGGAATGTATATTGTAAGGGATAGATCAAAGGGAATTTTAATATTATCACAAGAAAATTACTTACGAAAGGTAGTGGAAGCATTTGGAATGACATAAACTAAAGTTGTAATAATACCAACTTCATCTCAATTTAAACAAAGGAGTCTTACACCAAATCAACATGAAGAAATAATAGATATGGAAGAGATCCCTTACGCAAGTGCAGTAGGACATATTATGTATGCAATGGTTGGATCTCGACCTGATCTAAGTTTTGCGGTTGGGCTGATAAGCAGGTATATGTCGGCACCCGGAAAGGAACATTGGGAAGCTGCTAAGTGGGTTCTAAGGTATCTAAAAAGAGCTACTGGAAGATGTCTTACGTTTACTAAAGAATTAAAGTTTAATATTGAAGGGTTTTGTGACTCTGATTACGCTACATATCTGGATAAAAGAAGATCAGTTACTGGATATGTGTTTCAAGTTTGGGGAAATACAGGATATGTGTTTCAAGTTTGGGGAAATACAGGATATGTGTTTCAAGTTTGGGGAAGTACAGTCTGTTGGAAATCAGGATTACAAGACGTGGTAGCCCTTCAACAACCGAAGCAGAGTATATGGCTCTAACTGCAGCTGCTAAAGAAGCTTTATGGCTAAAGAGGATATGTAAGGAACTAGGTTTTAATCAAGAAACCGTCAAGTTAAACTGTGATTCTCAAAGCACTATTTCCCTAGCTAAAAATCATGTACATCATGAAAGAACTAAGCATGTTGATATTAAATATCATTTTATCAGAGACATAGTCGAAGATGGAAGTGTTACTCTATCTAAGATCCATACCAGTAAAAACCGACAGATTTTTTAACTAAAGCCTTACCAGGGCAAAAGTTTGATCTCTGTTGTGAACTTCTCAAGGTCATTTAAGAAGACTGGCTCAGCAGGTAACTTAGTTATCGATTCATCTCGCACAAGAGGTAATAAAAGGTTAGAGCTTCATGTTACTTCTTATCGATAACATAAGTGGGCTCATTAAACACAAGGTAGTTACCTGCTGGAAAGATGCGAGACAAGGTATTTTAAGCTCAAGGTGGAGTAAGCTGGATCAAGCTCAAACCAGAGTCTTAGAATAATTATCTGAATCATGACATACAAAACATGAGCGAACGTCTTAAACAGTAAGAGATTGACTGAAGGGGGAAGAGTACCTCAGGCGACCAAGGAAGCTCAAAATAGATTGTCGAGGAAAAAATAAAATCGGCACGGGAAAAGTCTTAAACAGACAGAAGATAGCTGAAGGAAAACTGTGGAGATCGTCTGGAACAGTGGATGACGGTGTTACTAAACTCACCGGGAAAGCTGAAGATTGAAGAAAAAAAACTCAAGGGATTAAATATGCTTCACATAAATAGGGAAAATAAAAGGACAAGAAAACACAGATGAAAGGGAAACAAGATATTCTCACCAGAATAGAGTTTGCATGTCTGCGATGAAGGTCGATTCGACAGAGAAAATGATTTTCTCTTTCCCCCGAAATAGAGGAGTCGCGAACCTCTTTTGGTATAAACGATTTCTGAAGAGAGTTAACCCTAGGATATATTGGTAAAATATAGGCAAGGAGAAATGGAAGATAGGTTATTCGAAGACAAAGGAAACACTCGGTCATGGCCATGGTTCACCGACGGAAGTCACCAAATGAGAGAAGAATAATCTAAATATTCTCGGGGTTTTTTCGATGAAAACAAGAAGGTGAAGACAGTTGGGCCCAAGGTGGAGATTGTGAAACCTAGTGGGCCTCAACTGATTTCTGCTCCAAGCCCAATCCTGCAACAAAAAAAGATCATGTTATTTCCTTGTGTATTTCATAGTTAATCGAATCCTAAAGTGATAAGGAATATTGTTTGTCATAATACTATAGAGATAAGGAAATTTGGTTATGTTTTATATAAAGACCTAAACTAGTCCGATTAGGGGAGAGAAGGAACAGAAAAAAATGAGTTAATAAACAAAGGTTACTTATACCTTTGATTAAGAAAGTTACACAAGAATAAGATCGAATCAGTTGCGTTTCATTCATTAAAGCTAAAGATCTAGGTTGGAACCAAAACCCAACAGTTTCTTATCCTTCCCACAACGTTCTTTGACATTTTAGAACTGCCCCACTTGATGTGATTTCAGCTTAATACTGAAACCAAGTTTCTTAGAAACATTTTCCCATGTTTTGCTGCCGCTTCCAGAAGCACCACCACCCTTTGTTGTCTTATCGAGTTTCTCAATCTTCTGTCACACATTTGAACAATTTTCTCTAACTCTTAAACCCACATTCTCATTATGTCCATTCCAACTTTTAGGTATTGATTCTCTCTTACGTGTGGCTTTCTCTTGTTTCTTTACCTAATTCTAGCTCTGTTAAATACACCTTCTCATGCATTGATTGCTTTATTAAAAATAGTGACCAACTTCGTTTAATATACAAACACCATCACCTCTCATCACTCACTTGAATACATTTACACTGATCTTCATGGTCATAGGGTTTACCTAGAAGGGCCAAGTGATCAACATATAGGAGTAGATAGATTGCTTTACTAGTTTGGATATCCCTCATATAGACACATGGGTCCTTGTTGGTACGTTCAAACAGTTGATCCTTCATGAACGTATCAAGTCGTTGATTCCATCTCCTTGGAGTCTGTTTCAATCTATATAGAGAATTTCTTAACATGCATACTTTATTCTTTGTCCCTGGTTTTATGAAACATTCAGGTTGAGACATGAGAATCCTTTCTTCTAAGCTTCCATGTAAGAAAGTCGTCTTGACATCCATTTGTTCTAGTTCGTATTCTAGTTTTGACACAACTGATAGCATAAGTCTTATAGAGACATGTTTCACAACCGGGGAGAAAATCTCATTATAGTCGATTCCCTCGGTTTTAGAATAGCTTTTAGCTACTAGTCTTCCCTTATATCTCTCATCTTCAACCCCTGGGATCCCCGGTTTCAATTTGAAAATCCATATGCATCCAATGAGCTTTGCATTCTGTGGTTTTTGGATGAGATCCCATGTTTGATTCTTCCTGTGAGACTCCATTTCTTCCTCAGCTGCTGTTTTCCACTTTTTCTATTCTTTGCCTTTCATAGCATCCGGATAGGATTTATGTTCATCTATTTCCAAGTCTTCGAGAACATTCAGCATGTAAGCTACAAAGTTCCCATCCTCATATCGAGATGGTGGTCTCACATTTCTTCTTCTTTCCCTATCTTATGCAAGCATATACGAGTCAGGCACATCTTCAGTGCTTTGACTCTCAACTTCAGGATCATGTTCTTAGTCACTAGAGCTACTAGAAATTTCTTGATGATTCTTCTCCACCTTGATCAGGTGAGACTTTGGACTCTGAAGAGTGAGATGGTCCCCTGATCAAATCATCACTGAAAGATTCTCTTCTTTTGGTTTTCTTTACCCGTTGATCACTACTCTCATTAGTGATCTTAGGATTATCTTCTCCTTTAACCATAGTATCCTTTGTATAGTTCTTCTTCGTTAAAGACCACATTTCTGCTTGTTCTGCATCGTCCTTCTTGAGGTATCCAAACTCTATACCCTTTAGTACCCATAGGATATCCCATAAAGACTCCTTTAAGAGCTCTAGGTCCTGTTTTTCTTCGGTTATGTGAAAAAGTGCAGAACACCCGAGTGTCCTAAGATGTCCCAACTCTGGTTTAAACCCTGACCATACTTCCTCTGGTAATGTAAACCCTAACGTAGAGTTTGCTGATCGATTGATCAAATAGATTGCCGTAGAAGCTGCCTCTGCCCAGAAATTTTGATCTAAATCGGACTCAGTTAGCATACACCTTACCTTATCCATTATGGTTTGGTTCATCCTCTCCGACACCCCATTTTGGTGAGGAGTATAGGTGCAAGTACTTTGTCTTTTGATCCCAGCCTGTTTGCAGTAATCATCAAAGTGCTTATTACAGATATCCAGACCCTTATTGGTCCTTAAGCACTTGATTTTTCTTTCAGTCTTGGTTTAAACTTCAGTCTTCCATTCCCTAAACTTGGAGAACACTTCGTCTTTAGATTTTAAGAAACAGATCCAGACCTTCTTTGAAAAATCATCGATAAAAGTTACAAAATACTTACTCCCAGCAAGGCTGTCTGGTGTAAAAGGAGACCCCCAAAGATCTGAATGAACATAGTCAAGTATTCCTCTAGTCACATGTTTAGCTTTAGGGAAACTTTTCTTGTGTGACTTCTCAATTATGCAGTGTTCACAGAAATCCAACTCCTTCACTTCCTTGTCAATGATATCTGTTTTTTGACAAGTTCAGACATGTTCTTCAGGCTCATATGACCGAGGCGTGAATGCCAAACATTTTTCATATTCCTCGTGTAAGGTTTGCCTCTCCTTTCAATATGGTTCCTTGTAGGTAGTATAGTCCTTGATGGTATTTTCCTGATATTACCGGTTATTATCCTTATAGAAACTAACCATAAGATATTTTCCTTCATATCGTCATCCCCTAGTTTCTAACTATTGATATGAAGAATAAATAAGGTTTTATAAGGTTATATAAAACCTTTATAAACTTATAAGGTCTTATAAGGTTTCTATAAAACATTTATAAGATGGAGGCTGGACTTGAGGATGAGAAGAGGCTGGAAATGAGAAACAGAAGAGGCTGGAATTGAGAAACAGAAAAGGGGAGTATCGATTTGGATGAAGAAAGAAGACAAAGCTTTATGAGGTGTATAAGGGTTTTATAAGCCTTTTATAAGCAGGTCCGTATAAGGCTTTATAAGCAAGAATACTGCCTTAGGAATATTCTGAGGAGACTCTCCAAAGACTCTGGAGGAATTAAATGAGAGGAAAAGAGCCGTTAGAAATAAAGGAGCCGTTGGAACTAAAGGACACGAAAAAGAGCTGTTGGAGAGTGACATCACCCCATTATCCAGATCTATTACTCACCTTTCACATATGTCCCCTCTTTAATGTTTAGTTTATTCTTTTATTCTCAAGTCTGCTTAACAGCTGTAACCATGAATTAAAATATTCAAGGAAATTAATCCTTCTCTCTCTTGATTTCAAAAATATCTCTTCTTCTCTCTCTCTTTCAGATGTACTTTCTCTCTCTTGTTCTTCACTGGTTCTTCTCTTGTTCCTCTCTTAATCTTAACAATTTCTTACATGGTATCAGATATCTTAAGCTCCTGACACCAAATCTCTTCCGCAACCTTACTCTGTTCATCTTACTCTGTTATCTCTTTGGTCTCTTTTACTCAAATCTCTTATTTTCTCACGATTCACTAACAAGAAAAGATGGAGCAGTACAAGTCGTTTACAATTCCAGTTACCCTAAAGGGAGCTAACTACATTACTTGGTCACGGTTGGCCAAGACAGCCCTTGGTGGACGAGGTTTAGGAGAGCACACCACTTCAAGTGAGGCACCAAAACAAGTCACCCAAGGAGGAGATGGCAAGGAGATTGTTGAGGTAGATGAAGGCAAATGGGGACGAGAAGACCTCATGGTGCTGTATATCCTTCAAAGCTCACTTGATACACTTATCATGGATGCATACTCGCACTGTGAAACCGCAAAACAATTGTGGGATACCTTAGAAAAGGTTTACAGAAACACTTCAAACCTAACAAGGATATTTGAGGTAAAAAAGCTATCAACAATCTCCAGCAAGAGGAGATAGACCTCACCAAACACCTTGGGAGGTATAGTCAATTGTGGTCTGAATTGGAGATGCTGAGACCAAGCACCACAGATCTCAACAAGATTGAGGAAAGACGTGAGCAAGATAAGGTCTTTGGACTTCTCTTCACGCTTAGCCCAAACTTTAATGACCTTATCAAGCATATCTTGAGGTCCAAGGAGCTACAAAGCTATGATGAGGTGTGTTCCCAATTTCAGAAGGAGTTAGGGTCAGACGGATTGCTAGGTGGAAAGGGAACTCTGTCTATGGCAAGCAAGGCTGAGAAGGTGGACAATGCTTTCGCAAATAAGACCTACTTCAAACCAAGAGGTGGAAGAGGAAGAGGAGATCGACAAGGGTGGTGTGACCATTTCAGGATAATGGGTCACACTAAAACCAACTGTTGGCTCCTGCACCCACACCTCAGGCCACCCAGAACCACTCCAGCAAGAGCTCATGAGGCCAAGACACCTGAATCAAGCCAGACTCATATACACCTAGGAGAGGATGGACGGGCCATGGTCTCAACAGCTCATGTGACTGGAACCACATCTCAGTCCGTCTCTCATCATCAAAATGAGGATGCATTCGTCCACAAGTCAGACATTGAGGCTCTCATAAAAGCTCTCAATGCAAACCCTGGTAACAAAAACAATAATGCTTTAAACTCTATACTTAATGCATCTACATCCACTAGACCCTTGGTAATTGACTCAGGTGCATCTCACCACATGATTCGAGATGCTAAACTTATTACTAATGTCAAACCAGCTCTGGGGAATGTTTTGATAGCAAATGGAGATAGAATACCCATTGAGGGAATAGGCAATCTAAACCTGTTTGAGAAAGTATCTGAAGCTTTATATATGCCCACTTTACATCAAATTTGTTGTCTGTCAAAAGAGCAACTAATAATCTTGATTGCAAGGTGATCTTTGATCCTAATGAAGTGTGCTTTCATGATATTAAAACCAGTAAGATGCTTGGAAAAGGTGTAAGCAAGGGAGAGCTTTACTTACTTGAAGACACCAAGCTTAGGCCACAATTACCTTGTGCTTCCATTTCTGCTTCTGTTTTAGCTAATGATGTTTTATGGCATGCTAGACTGGGTCATCCTCACTCTAGAGCACTAGGGCTGATGTTACCTAATCTTGATCTTTAAAATGAAAGTTGTGAAGCTTGTATACTTGGGAAACATTGCAAGTCAACATTCCCCAAGTCCTTAACTATCTATGAACATTGCTTTGATCTTACCCATTCTGATGTATGGACTGCCCCTTGTGCATCTAGGGAAAACCTATAAGTATTTGGTTACATTCATAGATGAAAAAATCAAAATACACTTGCTCACCTTAATTTAAAGCAAAGATAGAGTGTTAGAAGATTTTATCAACTTTCAGAATTATGTGGCTAATCATTTTAATTCAAAGATCAAGATTTTTAGGTCTGACAATGGAGGAGAGTATACTAGCCATGGATTCAAAAATCATTTAACAAAACATGGAATCATCCACCAAACAATTTGTCCATACACACCACAACAAAATGGAGTGGCTGAGAGGAAGAATCGTCACCTTATGGAAGATGCAAGGAGCATGATGTTTCATACTCATGTACCCAAACGATTCTGGGGTGCTGCTGTGGTAGCTGCATGTTATCTAATCAATAGAATACCTACCAAAGTCCTTGAAGATGTCTCTCCATTTCAGGTATTAAACAAACACAACCCAGCTATTGATCATTTACGTGTGTTTGGTTGTGTGTGCTATGTGTTGACACCAGGAGAACAAAGGACCAATTTAGACACTAAGAGTGTCAAAGGCATGTTCTTGGGATATTCTCACACGCAGAAAGGCTACAAGTGCTATATACCTGAGCTGAGACGTGTTATGGTTTCAAGGGATGTCACATTTGTGGAATCTCAAGGTTATTATGATGAGAAGAATTGGGAAAACCTACAAGATCTCTCATATGGGTACTGGGACAGAGTAACTAACTTGAAGATTATCCTCGAAAACTTGGGTATCACCCAACCATGCACCACTGAGGCTCCAAAGTCTAACCCATCCATCCCGGTGGTCGACAACCCTGAACCTACCTCCATTCCAGAACCAGTCCATCCTGATCCTGAGGGGGGCAAGGAACCTGAATCAGATCAACAAGAAGATGAAGTTAATTCAGAACAACATGATCAAAATGAACCGGATCAAGCTAGTGAAGGTCATGATCAAGATCAGGAGGAAGAAACAGAGGTAGAACAACAGATAAAGCCCTTGAGAAAAGATCCATCTAACTGGACCAACACAAGAGTATACTTCAACAGCAATGCGGTTGCTCATCCAATACAAGCAACCTGCTCAATGGCAAGTTTTCCTCGACAACATCAAGTCTTCTTAACCAATCTCGATCAAGACTTTATCCCAAAGACCTATGAAGAGGCAATGTAAGATGATGAATGGAAAGAATCTGTGGGAGCTGAGATGGATGCTATGAAAAAGAATGACACATGGTTTGAGACTGAGTTACTTAAAGGGAAGAAGGCTGTAACCAGCCAACTGCTATTCACCATCAAATATTTGGGAAATGGAAAACCAGAGAGGAAGAAGACAAGATTGGTGGCAAGAGGATACACTCAGGTCTATGGAGAAGACTATCTTGATACCTTTGCACCAGTAGCCAAGCTCCACACCATAATAATTGTAATATCAGTGGCAGTAAACTTAGAATGGGATCTATGGAAAATGGATGTCAAGAATGCGTTTCTACAAGGAGAATTGGAGGATGAGGTCTATACGAGACCACCACCTGGCCTAGAAGATATGGTAAAGCCAGGGAATGTGTCGAGACTAAAGAAAGCTATCTATGGTCTAAAACAATCCCCTAGAGCTTGGTACCATAAGCTAAGTGCAACGCTCAATGGAAGAGGGTTCATAAAATCCGAAGCTGATCACACCCTCTTCACTCTTACTAGTCAGCAAGGTATTGTAGTAATTCTGATCTATGTGGATGATATAATCAACACTGGAAATGACAAAGAAGGTATCATCTCTACTAAAGCCTTTCTTAAGTCTTTATTTGATATTAAATATTTGGGTGAACTAAAGTACTTTCTACGGATATAGATATGTCGGTCTAAGGAAGGACTATTTCTATCTCAAAGAAAGTACACACTTGGTCTATTGGGTGAGGCAGGTAAACTTGGAGGCAGAGTGGCCAAAACACCTCTGGAAGAAGGCTACAAGGCTTTGCGTGAGGGGGAGTTTGAAGATAAGTCATTTGGAGACTTCAAACTCTATAGAAGAATGGTTGGAAAGCTAATCTACTTGACCATCACAAGACCAGACATCTCATTTGCAGTGAACCAAGTTAGCCAACACATGCAAACTCCTAAAGTCTATCATTGGAACATCGTGGAAAGGATCTTTAGGTACCTAAGGGAAGGTTCGGGCCAAGGTGTATGGATGGGCTACAACAAGAGCATTGAGATAGTAGGATATTGCGATGCAGATTGGACTGGAGATAGAGTAGACAGAAGATCTACAACTGGATATTACACTTTCATTGGAGGCAAACTAGTCACATGGAAAAGCAAGAAGCAAAAGGTGGTATCATGTTCAAGTGCTGAGGCAGAATATAGGTCAATGAGGAAACTTATGAGTGAGCTCATTTGGATTAGAAACATGCTAAGAGACTTGGGCATAGAGGCAACAACACCAATCACAATGCATTGTGATAATCAAGCAGCTATTCACATAGCATCCAACTTAGTGTTCCATGAGAAAACAAAACACATTGAGGTGGATTGCCACAAAGTAAGACAAGCTGTGGAACAGAAGATCATCCTACCATGCTACACTAGGAGTGAAGACCAACTTGCTGATATCTTCACAAAAGGAGCTAGTATCAAAGTATGTGAGTCTATACATTCGAGATTGGGACTCATAGACTTGGCTAGATCATGATCCTCCTAAGCCATGGAGCATCTACTCTTTTTCTTTTGTGTGTTTTTATCCCATGGGTTTTTTCGCACAAAGGTTTTAATGAGGGATGTCTTCATGGGGTCCAAGCTTTACCCATATCCTATGGCTAAGCTTGAGGGGGAGTATTGATATGAAGAATAAATAAGGTTTTATAAGGTTCTATAAAACCTTTATAAACTTATAAGGTCTTATAAGGTTTCTATAAACTGTTTATAAGATGGCGGCTGAACTTGAGGATGAGAAGAGACTGGAAATGAGAAACAGAAGAGGCTGGAATTGAGAAACAGAAAAAGGGAGTATCGATCTGGATGAATAATGAAGACAAAGCTTTATAAGGTGTATAAGGGTTTTATAAGCCTTTTATAAGCAGGTCCGTATAAGGCTTTATAAGCTGGAATACTGACTTAGGAATATTCTGAGGAGACTCTCCAAAGACTCTGGAGGAATTAAATGAGAGGAAAAGAGCCGTTAGAAATAAAGGAGCCGTTGGAAAAAGAGCTGTTTGAGAGTGACATCACCCCATTATCCAGATCTATTACTCACCTTTCACATTTGTCCCCTCTTTAATGTTTAGTTTATTCTTTTATTCTCAAATCTATTTAACAGTTGTAACCATGAACTAAAATATTCAAGGAAATTAATCATTCTCTCTCTTGATTTCGAAAATATCTCTTCTTCTCTCTCTCTTTCAGATCTACTTTCTCTCTCTTGTTCTTCACTGGTTCTTCTCTTGTTCCTCTCTTAATCTTCAAAATTTCTTACACTAACATTCCATAAGAGATCAAGTTCATGCTCATCCCTGGCATATACCTAACACCAGTTAGGATTACCGTAGAGCCATCCATATTTAGGATTCATATTTTTCCAATTCCTTGGATGTTACTATGAGTATTATTAGCCATTAATACTTTCCCTACCTTGAACTCTTCCAAGTCAAATAGGAAACTCTTTGAATCCATTAGCCATTCTTCCTTTGTTTCAAAGGTATTAACCGTTAGGATTAGGGGCTCTTTTGATTCACTCGCTGCTACATTTGCGGAGTCTTGAGGTTTGAATGACCTCCTATCAGGACATTCACGCTTCCAATGCCCCTCCTTACCGCATATGAAACATCCCTTAGTGTTTTTATTGTTTCTAGGACGCGACTTAGACCTTCCAAATCGACTCTTGGACCTACCTTTGTAGGTTTTCCCATTGTTCTTGTCTGATCACCGGTCTGATCCTCCCCTGTCAACCAACAGACCTTCTCCACCCCACCTTGTGAACCTGCCACTTTCGATCATCTCCCTTTCCTTAGACCTTGCAGCTCCAGTAACTTCATTTAGACTTAGAGTGTCTCTCCCACTTGAGAGTCTTCTTGAGCTGATCATATTTTCTTTGCAGCGAATTTAGAAATAGAATTGCTTGGACTTCCTCTGAAACTTCAACTTGCAGATTACTCAGATCTGCTATTAGTTTTAGGAAATCGTCCACGTTCTCATTGATAGTCTTGGAGTCAGCCATCTTGAAAGTATAGAACCTGAGCAGTAGATATATCCGATTGGGCAATGATGTCTCTATGTATAGTTTGTCTAACGTATTCCACATTGCAGCAGTAGTTTCACAATGTTTAATCTTCCTTAGAACCTTGTTCCCAACATTTAGCACAATCACGTCCTTTGCTTTCTCTGACTTTTCGAATTTAACTGAATCTATTACCGGTGGTGATTCAACAATTCCAGCCAGACCCTTTCCAGTATCCTTCATGGTCGATTCGGGTTCATCTTTGGTGTCAGTTCCATCCCTTAATAACTTGTCATCCGTAAGGATGGACTTTAATCCGAGTACTCCAAAGTGAGCAAGCATGCATACCTTCCATAGAGCAAAATCGCCGGTCCCATCAAAACGATCCACTTCTATGCGAGTATTAGACATCGCTTATGGATCTGATGATAAGTCTCTCTCTCTCTCTCTCTCTCTCTCTCTCTCTCTCTCTCTCTCTCTCTCTCTCCTAAGCAAACTTAAGAACCCGGAAGCTCTGATACCACTTGTAGAGATTTAAACTTAGGTTGACTTAGGATTCAAGTAACCTTTGACCTAGAACTATAACTTGTAAATAAAGATACAAGCAATTTAACGAGTTTTTGGCCTCTAATCGGTACGTCTCGTGGGAGATATCTTGCTCCCAAAAAATCCACTAGATCAACAGAGTTACTAGCAAACACCAAATAAGTGTGCTAGATAGCTTGATTACAATAAGACCTTCTCAACTTAGCTAGAGAATAAAATCAACCTTAATAGATCAAATAGACTTAAGCCTAAGCTATTTATCTTTGTTGTTGTCTCATTTTTCTTGCTTAATGACTTGTTGAATGATCTTCTGATGCTTGTAATCTGGTGTTGTTGTTGCCTTATGTGTTTTGTGCTTAACCCTATTCAAACACTAATCATGCTTTATATAAAGATGTGTACGAGGGAATAAGCTGGTGGTCTTGGGCCTGCGATTCTCTCCAGCCCACGATCTGTCTTCTTCTTGGCCCAGACGGAGATAGGTTTTGGCCCAAACTCTAACATTTATAAAACTCTTTTTTAAGAAGAGTAAAGAAGAAGAGTTGTAGGAGACTCAAACCTCTCTCTCCTTTATAAGAAAAATATGGCATTGACTGCCTAGAATTTATTTAAAAATTGGCTGAAAAGGTAAATAAATTATTGAAGGCCGGAAGCTGATTCTTATACTACTTTTACTCAGGGCCAGAACTGTGCATAACACTGGTGAAATAAAAGACAAAAGAAACTTTTATATAAATATCGATGATTTGCGATTCCTTGAAAAAGGAAGGCCATAATGCATTATCTTGCAAGTTAAAGAGATGAGTATAGACCCAAATATCTAAATAAAAAGTCTATTTCAACCTTATGGTTATAAGTTTCAGCAAATATCGATAGGGAATTCAATAAGGTGATTCAATCTAGCTTGGTTTGATTAATATGGTAGTTGGATAGAGTACAACATTTCAAAAGCATTTTGTTTATATTGCTATTTATTTAAAGATGAGGTGTGAAAGCAAGGTGGAAGTGATGCATTTCTGAAAGAATGATCTAATAGCTGGAGTACGCCAGAGAGAGACTGTACTTATATGGTTAAACCACCCAACAATTTGCATATCATTGCTGCTCAGAAATGTGAGGATTTGATGAATCAAAATAAGTTTTATAGTACACGCTCTATTTAAGCAAGATGCATAAGGTGAAAAATGAGTATCACATTCATTTAAATGCTTATATTGATGCTTCCAGATTCTTATTACGACAATCACTATTTTTTGTGGCCATATTGAGAAAGAAGAGGCTGCGAATAAAAGAATTTTATTGCAGTTTGTGAAATAGACATGAGAACCAAATGGTGTTATAAGTAAGGTTATTCTAAATAATGTTCCAGGAAATAACGAGATGGTTTCTCCAGTGATTCAAAGGATTTTGTTCATTCTTTTGCAGAAGAAGTGTGACAAGCTATTTTCGAAGAATTGGTCAGTATATGCTTGGTTTGTTAGTTGATGAATCTGCTGATGTTTCTCATAAAGAGCATATGGGCGTTCTTTTCGGTTTGTTGATAAAAGAAGAGAAATCAAAGAAAGATTTATTAGAGTAGTTCATGTAAAAGAAACATTTTTAATAGCTCTTAAAGCTGCTATAGATGATTTGTTTGCTAGATTTGGGTTGAACATCAAAAAGGTAAGAGGACATAGTTATGATGGAGCTATAAATCTTAACAATTGAAAAAGTTCACAATGTATTCAAAGCAATATATCTTGAAACTAATACAATGATCCAAGATCAATATTTCATTGGAATTCTATTGAGTTTTGGCTCATCACCCAAATATCTAGTTATTTGGTAAGCAACACCTTGTTTGTAAATATATATATTTGTTGTTAGACGAGATTTAAATTTCTATTTTTAATCAAGTAAATCAATATTTTTTTTGAAAGATGAGTAAATCAATATTGTTAAATCATTATGTAATTATATACACCTACTTGGTAAACCAATCATATAGTGAAAATAGCTCTTAAGAATTAATAATATTGAATAAATCCAATTCAGTTTATATCTAAAGCTTATATCTGATATAAAAAGGAAATGATTACAAACGTGCAATTGGACTAGTACATAAGCACATATACTATGTCAAAGAACCTCAACCAAAGTAGTGCCCGCATGTTTCAAGAAGAATGATAATCATCCTGATACGAAAAACAAATCGTTCTGGTGGATCATCACCTCTTGCTAACAGCATAAACGAATATGCAACAATCAATCAAAAGAAATGAGGGAGAAGTTTAGTGACCCGGCCTCGCAGGAAACATATACTAGCGTGACTGTGTGTGGCTTATGTGAAGGAATGTAATACGGAGGAGGCTGTGAGAATTTAGGATGAGATGGTTGGTTTTAGTATACCAATGAGGGTAGTTTCTGGAACGAGTTTGATGACCGAATATTGCAAGGAGAATGAGTTGTTAAGGCCTTTGGATTTCTTTAATAAAATTGAGGAGAAATGGCTGGCTCTGGAAAAAAGTTATGTTTTCGATTATGATAGAATGGTTTTGTAAAAACGGGAAGATGGAGAAAGCTGTTGAGATATACAAACAGATAGGGATTGCTCATATTGCTCCTTCACATGTTCTTCTCCACACAATGAAGGGTCTTTGAAAATTTGAGTCATACGAAGCGCTAGAAATCTTAATTGATATTTTTCTCTATAGCCACGAATTTGGACTCAATAGCCACCAATTTTTTTTACTAGTGGATATTGTTCTAAGTTTGTGCACCTGAACTTAGGTTTTGTAAAAATGGAGAGATGATTGTCATTTTATTGTTCAAGTCTTTTAAATTTTCGGTTATTAGTTTTATTTTCCTTAGAGGTGTTCCATAATACGATCTTGGTTAAACACTACAAGAAAATGTACCTATTACGAGAGCAATTTTTCTTTATTTTTCTTCCTAATTCGTTGTAATAGAAGTTACGTCAAATTAACAAGAAAATGTGTTTTGTTGTAAAACGCTCGTCGTAATGCATGATTTTTCGTAATTCCCTTGTAAAATTTACGACGAAACAGATTCGCCATAATAAACAAGGAAAGGTTTTGTTGCAATATCCAAGTAATGTCACGTTGTAAACGTCCCATATTATTTTCTTCTAAAGTAGTCACTAAATACATGTATAAATTACGACGAATTTACATTAAAGTCATTGTTAAGTCCTCGTAGTATTTTACGACAAATTTACAAGTAGTTCCATGTAAATTCTTTGTAAAGTTTGCAAGGAACTTAAAAGTGTTTCCTTGTAAATTCCTTATACATTTTATTAGGATTTTAAATAATTATTGTTCTAAATTAAAAATAATAATAAAATTATAAAATAAAATATGATTTTAAAATATTCAAAATTAAAATAAGTATGAAAAACTATATATATAAAATTCATAAAGTAAAATATAAGTTTATATTACAAAATGAATAGTTTTTAAAACAAAGCTAAGCTAATGGAGGCCGACGTCATCGAGTAGTTATTGGAGGCGTTGTTCCCTCCTGGATAATCTCGAGCTCGTCCACGGGATCGGAGTGAGGCGCTTGCCCCCCCAAGAGCTTGACGTCTCTGGTCCAACGCTCTCTGCAGAAGCAGGTTTCCAACTGCCATAACTTCGAGAAGATCCTCTAGAGATTACAAGCGAACCTGCTGGTCTTTCACTTTAGCATGCAACGGACCATTCTCCTCATCACGTCCTGAGGAGTAGAACAAAGTCGCCTTCGGGACGTCATTGACGTATCCTAATCCCACCGTTTGTCTCATCTTTCTTAGAGTCACCTTAAAAAAAGACATGTATTAATTTAAGTAATGGTATAAAAAATAATTAAGAATAAAAGTATTTTAAAAATTTACCTCTTCGAAGATATGTCCACTTCCTGTGTAGAAAATTTGACGGGTAATCCATCGACAGACTCCTAGGTTAACTGTGCCTCGCGCTCTTCAACCCGATCAGCCACGTCAAGAAAGAGCTTCTCCGACCGTGGATCCACAAAAGCCTCTTTCAATGTCTGGTAAGTGACCTTGAATAGATCATACAGAGATGGTGCGACTCAGGTCTTCTTTTCCTACAAAAGTATAAAAAGTAAGATTATTAATTTATAGGATAAGAAAAGTGAAACTAAATATCAAAAATAAAACTTACAACTTGTATACGGACCCCGGTGTGGGGTTTTTGCCTGGTTGTATGAAGCATGGGCAAGTGACCACCCGCATCCTTTATCCTACAGAAAACGAAGCAACTGTTCGCTTAACGGATCGAACCATGTATCTTTCAAAAGGCGATGTGGCCATACCATACTTCCCTCGTGATCTCGGTGGGTTTCACATCGTATATGTAGTACTCTCACTTGTTCCTATAATCCGAGACGGTGTTGCAAAGGCGGAACTTTGCTCTTGCAACAAATTCTTCCTTCACCCTCTCTTTGATTGCTAAGGACCAGTGCCACCTTTGCTGAAACAAACATAAGTAAAATGAATTAAAATAAATTAAAACAAATTAAAACATATAATTTATTATTAAATATAAAATGGAAAAAAAAATCTTACCGCGAAACATTTGAACCACGTGTTCCTAATGTGCTCGAGAACCATACTCCAGTTCGAATGGGCCTCGGTGAGATTTTCTTTGATCGTATCAGAAACGCTCTGTCCGACACAATTATCAACTCCAAACCTGAAAATGATATCAACTTGTTAGACCAATATAACTAATACAATTTAAAGTTTAAAATTAATAAAATTAAAAATCTTAACAAAAAGTACCTCCATGGTACCAGGTCCAAGATCTTCAAACATGCTCGTCCAGCCTGAGCAAAAAGATCCTTGATCATATATGTAGCATAGGGTGCAGATGGAAAGAAAAGAAATTCCGGATAAACTCTGGCTTTTGGGGCAGGACGTGCACCATGTGAAGTGGGTGAAGGCTCCTTGTATGTAGGAGGAGGTGGAGGCATTAGATAATGTATCTGAGGTGCAAAAGAAGGAGGAGTCCGAGAAAATCTCTGAGACGTCTGTGAGTTGGGGACCGCCTTGGGATCCGAATTAGGTGATTGAGCCAAAGAAGATGTCCAAGAACCGGGGGCAAACATATTGAAATAAATGGGTGGTCGTCTATTATGAGCCATCTAAATTTAAAAACTAATAATATATAATTAGTTTTAATTACCGCAATCTAATCATTGAATAAAGTTATGTTACCTAAATTAACCACCTAAACTAACCAATTATTTACTACCAAAGTTAAAATAAAAAAACATACCTTAAAGCTTGGAGAGAGGTTTGGGGGGAATAGACGAGGCTTGTCTCGTGAGTGATACGTAAATATAAACAGAGAAAAGGGTTCCTTGTAAATTCGTTGTGATGTTAACACGAATATACCAGATCCATTTTTATCATTACGACGAAATTACCTATCTCGTATTTTCAATTACGAAAAAGTTACCATGACACATGTTTTCAATTACGACGGAAATAGTAGGAGTCCTATTACAAGGACATGTGTATTACGAGGAATGTACCACACCAGTATTTTCAATTACGAGGAAATTACTAAGAATGTATCTAAAACTCTTAAAATCGAATCCCTAAACCCCCAAAGTCACTTATCTATAACATCGTATCTCTCTTTTACTCATCATCCCATTTCCATTAAACCCTAAACTCCAATGTTTTTTTTTCTTTTGTTTGTGATCAAATAGAAACCTTAAACACCAGTTAAATCTCTAAAACCCTAAACTTCAGTTACATCACTAAACTTTAATTCGATCCCCAAACTCCAATTAAATCTCAAAAATCTGAACTAACAAGTATTATAATCCAACTGAATATGCATGAAGTCTTAAACTGATTTATATATTAAAAACAATATTTTACATCATTTTAAATCACTCGAGTTTTTTCAATATCAGTACAATGATCATCATCATTCATCAGACTCGTCTTCACCTGCTTCGTCCGTCATATCGTTGGAAAGATCTTCATATTGACAGTTATCCAGGTCAAAGAGAAAATGCCATCATTCTGTTGTTCAAGTACCTTGATTTCAGAGATACACGCTTCTTATTTCAAATGTGGTTCTTTTCCAGCAACTATTCATCCACGAGGGATAGTTTTGATAGCCGCTAACCAAGTTAATCCAAAATCTCTAAGGCAAAGGTATGTAATGAAGCTAACTTTGTTGGCTTGAGAAGCTAAGATGAAAGGCTCGAATTGGTGGTATCTTCTTCTAGAATTGACATCGGGAACACCGAATTTGTTAAACCAAACACCTCTGTTCACAATGGGGTCGAACCAGTCACATTTGAAGATGATGCACTTCAGCTTCAATAACCCTGCAAATTTGACTTCAGTAATCTCCTACAAAATCTTGTAAAAGTTTGTTTCACCTGTTACACATAGTAGTTACTTGTTGCATGTCTTCTTCCATACTAGTATGCATGAAAGATAAAACCTTGTGTGAAATACATAGGTGATGTGGTTACCTTTGTTGTTTGACCTTGGACCAAATCGCAAAACCGAACGGGGTAGTATGGATCATCATAATCAACCAACAAAAAAAAAGCAATAACGTTAGAAATGCATATCATATTAAAGTTTTTACCACTTGACAAACGTCAATATTTGAGTAATCATATAAAGTACATGAGTCTTTCACCACTTGACAAAGTGTTGTTCATTCTGTTTCTCCATCCCAGTTTCTGATATTCCTGGTATTGCTTCTTCAACTTGCATAACAAACAAGCTACAAAAAAATCACAATTTATAATTAACATACACACTGCACAATAGCTTCAATATATAATACACTTAAAATATATATTTACCTTTCAAACAAATTGCGTCATTGCATCCTCGCAGTTGAACAGAATATAAGTGTGACACTATGCTTATCCTCTTCACTAGACCACCAAACATTTTTCAATTTACCACCAAACCGTCCAATTTGGCAGAAAATGTCAAGAACACGGTCAATTGCATATGTTGGCACGTCTCCACTATCATCATATCTTCTAGGAACTCTCTTCCTGGTGTGGATTACTGGTGCAAAATAGTATGATGTGAAGTGCGATGTTTTTGCTGTCAAACTCCCAATAACTATTGACCATTCCACCTTTGCGAGATTGTTTGCTTTCCCCTTCAAATTTTTCATGGAGTGCTCATACGGATACATCCATCTGTAACGAACAAGTCCACAAAGAAATGTCTCGTATGGGAGATGGACAACTAGATGTTCGATGACGTCAAAAAAAGCGGGAGGAAATATCTTCTCTATGTTGAAAATTAAGATTGGAATGTTCTTATGAAGTTATTGGATGACATCTTCATTGAACGTACGTGGACTCAGGTCCCTGGAGAATGCTCTAATGGTTATATAATTCAAAAATAACCTCATATCATAACATAAATATTATTTAGTCAAAATATTTACTTGTAAGTGATTCATGTACACTTGTTGGAAGCAGCTCAGCAAAAACAAATGGAAGTTGTTGTTGCATAAACACATGACACTCATGACTCTTCATTCCTGAGAACTTTTGACCTTATTCAATATATCGTGAGAGGTTTAAAACATAACCATCAGGGAACTTCACTTCTGATGTCACCTAGTTGAACAAAGTTGTCTTTGATTCTAATGAAATCAGAAGATGGAACTGGAACATTTTCATTTTTCTTGGTATGCAACTCACTTCTTAACCAAACATCAGGTACGTCCAACCTTGAATTTTTGTTGTCTTGTGTGTTCTCTTGAACGTTCAGTATTGTATGCATGATGTTTTCAAAAAAGTTATTCTCTCTATATGCATCACATCAAGGTTGTTTCGCAAAAGAAAAAGATCCATCCAATAAGACAACTTTCAAAATATATTCTTCTTGTGCCAATTGTGAGTGACCCCATACTCATCAGGCATATTTCCAGGAATATGCTAGTTTCCTCCACGAGGAACAGTTTCCAGAGCTCCGTAGTGATCAATTTGTTGTTTGATTTATGTTCCCTTGAACGTTCAATATTCTATTTTCATGATGTTGTCAAAATGTTGTTCTCTATATGCATCACATCTAGGCTATGCAGCAGAAAAAGATCCTTAGAGTAAGGCAACTCCCAAAATATACTCTTTTGTGCCAATTGTGAATGATCCCATATCTATCAGGCATATTTTCAGGAACGTGTAGTTTCCTCCACTAGGAAATATTTCCAGAGCTCCATATTGATCAATTATTTGTTCGATTTTTTCTACACTAAAATATGGAGGAGGAGTGTCTTTGACAACTCTTTTGTACCTAAACATTGTCTTGTTTCTTTGGTCTGGATGGGTAAGTGAAAGAAATCGACGATAACAAGCAAACCAACATGTCTTCTTACCATTCTTTAGTTGAAAAGCATTTATCATTCCAAGAAAAATGGACAAGATAACCTTTCATGTGTTGTCCATCCATGCATCATCTCGTGAGCAGGAAATTAACTTATAGTCCATAGAAGAAATACTTGCATCATAAAATTGTTTTTCATAGATCAATCATACCTCCTCACCCCTGTTGACAAAAGATCTTTCAGCTCTTGTAACAATATTTGAAGAAAAACATCTAGCGACAGTTTTGGATACTTCAGACCATGGACTAATATTCTCAAGAATATAACTTCTTGTTCCATGCACATCTCCGGTGATAGGTTGTATAACGTAAGAATGGTTGGCTACAAAGAATTTTGTCTCTCAGACATTTCAAATGGAATAAATCCATCTGTGCATAACCCAAGATAGATATTCTGAATATTTCTAGCGAAATATGGGTGTACTATATTGAAATGTTTCCATGCTCTTGCATCTGATGGATGAGCGACCTCGTCATCCCTCTGGACATATTCAGCATGCCATCTCATTGCTGCAGAAGTCCTCTTAGATTGATATAATCTTTTCAACTTGTCTGTAATTGGTATGTACCACATCCTTTGATACGATGCCCTATTCCTCCCAAGCCTTGCAGTTTGAATTGTGGCTTCTTGAAATTTTCGATGCAAACATCTATCATCTCCGAAGGCAACCCAAGATTATACACCAAATTCTGAATTTCATAATAAGATTCAGCTGACACTTTGTCTTCTCATAAATACTCTTTAAAGAATTCAGTCCATGCATCCATGCAATTCTCAGGTAAATTATGGTCCGTTTTAAAATTCATCATTCTGGCTACTACAAACAATTTAGAAAGATTTTCTCTATAACCAGTGTATATTAGTTGATTTGCAACAGCTAACATTCATAAAATCTTTTTACATCTAATTTAGGTTCTTCAACATTTTCACTTTCATCAGATATTGTTGTAGTGGTTTCAGGTACAAATGCATCAATAATCATATCATCATATGCCATCTGCTCCTCCTGATGGTAACTATATTCATTATGCAAATGATTTGGTTTTTGACTATTACCAGCATCTTAACAATTACAATTACTACTACTAACTTCAGTTCTACCATAACTCGTTCAAACCAAATATAGTATTGTGGTGTAAAATATATGTCTAATAAATGCTTTCATGCAGTTTTACTGAGGGCAAATTTTGAATTCCTGCACTTCCGAATAGGACATAACATCTTACCACTTTCCTAGTTTCCTGCGTGATCCTTGTACTAACCGCCAGGTACATGAATGTCTCTAACCCCTTGTTTCTTGCGTGATCGGTGTACTGACCACCAGGTACGTGAATGTCTCTAGCCCCCTCAGATATGCATATGTCACTCTATCGTCAGAATCTCTGTGTGTATACATCCAATTCCGTAACTCGTAAATATTTCTACCATCGGACATTTTTTTCTTTTTTCGTTTGTGTATTTCTTGTTATGAGAATGGACACATATATGAAATGTACGAATTTGGTAGGTGAAGATATAACAATGGATTAAAAAGGAAACAATTTACTAGGCTTTTTCAACTCTCTAACGTATACTTTACAATGAATTTAGTTTTCTAAAGCACACAACAAACACACTTTCACCAAAAATAAAGTCATATGTTTCGTCGTAAGTACTAGTAATATTATATGGCCTTTACGACGGATTTTCTTATTTGTCACAAACACTTGTAAAATGACATGTTCATTACAACGAAATAAATATGTTGTAATTTTACTAGTATTTTACGACGAAATATACTTTCGTCGTAAAGTCTAGTAACATATTTGTAAATTTACGATGAAGGATTTTCGTTGTAACTTTTCATCGTTAGAGCTACGTTTTCTTGTAATGAGACATTTAAAGCAAAAGAAAAAAAGTTACGAAAATTAATCTATAAATTCAGAAATTTAGAGCAAAAGAAGAGTTATTTTTGGGTTCACCTCATGGAGTGAACCTATCGATACTAACCATTAAAAAGGTGTCACGTATCGTATTTTGTTTATGAATACAATAACATTAAATGCAAAAAAAAATATTGACATTATAAAATTGGTAAAATGTAAACCTTATAACTCAAATTTTAAACACTAAACCATAAGATTAAAACTAAACCTTACAGCCCAACCTCTAAACAACAAACCCTAAACTCTAAACCTTAAACCCTATATAAATATAAACTTTATAACTCAAATTCTAAGCACTAAGCCCTAGGATTAAAACTAAATCTTATAGCCCAACGCTCTAATCTCTAAACCCGGGTTAAGGTTAACCCTAGATTTTATGGTTCAGTGTTTAAATTTGAATTATAATGTTTAGAATCTGGCAATATCAATTTTGTTTTTTGCAATCAATATTATTTTTTTAATAAATATGATATGACATGTTGACAGTTTTTATTGGTTAGTATCTGAGGAATGAAACCTAAGGAGTGAATCTAAGAATAACTCGCAAAAAGAATGTTGCACAATTTGATCAAAGAAAGACGTGTTCCATGCAGTTGCAATGGCATGGATTTTGACTTGTCAATTAAGGTGAAACCGACTCTGTTTGTTGTGTCGAAGTGATATATCCCCACTTGATCAACAGATTGTACAAAAGAAATTATACACAAATGAAAATGCATGTACGGTGCACTACTATACAAGGTTTATGTAAAAAACATGAACATTGGTACCAAATAGTGTTTGTTGCAGCGAGTTTTCTTAACATGCTTTCTTTTCGGTTTTAATAACATAAAATACATAGTAATAACAAAGATATACAAATAAGACATCCAAAGTAAGAGTATTTAAAGATGTTGTTACCTGAGAGTAGTAGGCATGCTAGCAACTGTTGATAGTGGGACAAGGCTTCAAAAATAAAGGTAGCCTATGTTATCTTTATATTATCATTTCTATCTTCCCTTTCTCTCATTCATTTCGGTTCACAATCGTAGAATGAAAGCTTAACCCACCATAGTCACAAAGTTCACAAAAATGAATCGTTGACAATCCTATCCCTCAAAATAAACTTATACTCAACTTTTCTACAAGGATCATGTCATGATACCATTGTTTATTCAAGCGTGTAAACAAAGATGAACCAAAAGCTGTCACTCAAACTTTGAATACTATCACTTAAAGTAAATATCTTCATGAAGGACTTCAAACTGCTTTTTGTCACCCAAACTTCAATTTCTCCGGTAGAAAAAGTTTTTGAGTGAGAGAGGAGATGACCCCTCTCAAAAATGCCTAGTCTAAACTTTCCTTCACATTGGTAGGACATTTTACTGTACCATTGAATTTTTTCTGTGGAGAATCAAAATTCAAAATGAAAACAA
>CAJHQP010007892.1:0-29778 GCA_905132765.1 Moricandia arvensis
TGACACCTTTGCACCAGTGGCAAAACTTCATACCATACGGATCATCTTATCTTTGGCAGTGAACTTGGAATGGGATCTATGGCAAATGGATGTGAAGAATGCTTTCTTACAAGGAGAACTTGAGGTTGAAGTCTACATGAAGCCACCTCCGGGCCTAGAACACCTAGTCAAACCAGGAAATGTCCTTAGACTCAAGAAGGCTATCTATGGGTTGAAACAATCACCAAGGGCTTGGTACCACAAGCTCAGTACCACACTTAATGGAAGAGGGTTTGTGAAATCAGAAGCTGACCATACTCTTTTCATTCTCACCAGCTCACAAGGCATTGTGGTAATCCTTATATATGTGGATGATATCATCATCACTGGAAGTGATAAAGAAGGTGTTCTCTCAACTAAAGTCTTTCTTAAATCATCATTTGATATCAAAGACTTGGGTGAGTTAAAGTACTTCCTTGGGATTGAGATATGCCGATCTAAAGAGGGGCTGTTTCTGTCTCAAAGGAAGTACACACTTGATTTGTTGAGTGAGGCAGGTGACTTAGGTGGAAGAGCAGCCAAGACTCCACTAGAAGATGGGTACAAAGTCTTACGTGAGGGGGAGATAGAGAACAAGCCATATGAAGATGTCAAGAGATATAGGAGGATGGTTGGAAAGCTCATCTATCTTACCATCACAAGGCCAAACGTGTGTTTTGCAGTGAATCAAGTCAGCCAACATATGCAAGCACCAAAGATACACCATTGGAACATGGTGGAGAGGATCTTGAGATACCTAAGAGAGGCACCAGGACAAGGAGTTTGGTTAGGCTGCAACCAGAGTACTGAGATTGTTGGGTATTGTGATGCAGATTGGGCTGGAGATAGAATGGACAGGAAGTCCACAACAGGCTATTGCAGTTTCATTGGTGGCAACTTAGTAACTTGGAAAAGCAAGAAGCAGAAGATTGTGTCATGTTCAAGTGCAGAAGCTGAATATAGGGCTATGAGGAAGCTTACAAGTGAGCTCATTTGGATCAGGAATCTACTTAGAGACTTGGGAATTGAGACCACAACTCCAATCACCATGCACTGTGATAATCAAGCCGCAATTCACATAGCATCCAACAATGTGTTTCATGAGAGGACCAAACACATTGAAGTGGATTGTCAGAAGGTTAGACAAGCTGTAGAGCAGAAGATTATATTGCCTTGCTACACTAGAAGTGAAGATCAACTAGCTGACATCTTCACAAAGGCAGCAAGCACAAAGGTCTGTGAGTTCATCCATTCAAAACTTGGACTCATGGATCTCTCATCTCACTGATCTCTCCTCTATGAAGTATTCTACTCTTTTTCCTTGACTTGGGTTTTCTCCCATTGGGTTTTACCTAGTTAAGGTTTTAATGAGGGAATGCTTCATAGCTTCCAAGCTTGACTTGTTCCACATGGTCAAGCTTGAGGGGGAGTGTTGAGATGAAGCAAGAATAAATAAGGAAATGGCCGAAATTCAAGTTAGCTTGGGAGGCAAGTCTGTCCGTACAGCTTGACCTAAGAGTGGCGTGGAAGGAAAGTTAGGGTTGAGGACGGATTTAAATAACTTCTTCTGGTCTTCTTAGGCTCTGAATAAATTAAATAAGGGGAAGCAAGTGGCTGGAGCCGTTGGAGTGTGGTGACAAACCAAAGTCACATGTCTGGCCAAGGAAGAGAGAGAAAGAAGGGAGCTGTCCCTTTCTGTCCAAGCTGAGCGTGCCCTGACCATACCAGAGACCATCCAGAGTTCATTTGTTTATTAATTTCTCATTGTCTCCTCTTCTGCCTATTTATGTAACTCTTGGACCAACTAAATCAGCAAGGAAAACATTTCTCCTTCTATTCTCTTTGTTGTTCTCTCTCTCCTCTCTCTCTCTGGTTCTTCATCAGTTCTTGATATTCTTCACTTAATCTCCCTCTAAATCTCTAAAACTCACACCTAAGACAAGCACCAAGAACAAGATCAGGAACAAAAGGGGGTGATTGCAAGCTTCTGTGAAGCCATTGAAGGATTGTTTGCCAAGGCTAATAGCAACTCCAACTTAGATGACATCACAAACCATCTAGACAAGCTCTCCATTTCCGGATCAGAGGTTATAAAGACTCAACCTTATGTTATACAAGACGGTCCAAAAGATAATGCTATCCTATGGTCTATCATTCCGCATAAAGAGATGGTTTCCTTATTCACCATCTCCCCACTTAAGTGAAACGGTGAGTATCAAGGGGAAGAGGCAAGCTTTCTAAACGACAACACTTCACACTTCTGCTCTTCTCCTAACCCCAACGGCTACCTTAACACAATTCAAATCCACCAGAAAGGTAAGTAAGGTAAGCATATTTCAATATTTTATTTACTTGATTTTCCTTGCAGGTTTTGGGTCTTTTATTTAATTTATTTTCGAATAAACCCGGCATTGCTTAGCCTATGCTTTTTATTAGGTCCTAAGATTGAGTCATTGTATTAAATTTGCTTCAAGACCCCTAGAAGGACATAGCTGCATCGGCGAGTATATAAGCCCCTATAAGCAGCCTTGTATCATTTAACCTTTATGAAATATATGAGTCAGTTTGCCCTAGCAACTAAAACCCTAAAGCCTTTCGTGTGTGTGAGAAGCCGCATAGAGAGCAACCAGTCTTATCAAGCTCATCCCCATAGAGTTTGTGGCGATTTTCGATCCATCTGATTGAGTTCCTCAATCTATTCAATCCATCTCCATCCCTTGTCCTTGTTGAGTTGTTTATACGAACAAGCAGCTTGGATCCACACTCCATCTTCACGCCATCCTCCATCCAGTGAGATAGCAAGTTGGTTACACGACCATTTGTTGTTTCCCATCCCCCACTGATCCGTTCTAAGAGCAATCAAGCCGGTTATCATCTCATTCCATTCCATCCGCAAGAACTCATTCCATTCTCACCTCCATCCATCCACCAAAGCTTGATACTCATCCTCTATCCATCCAGTGTGAGAAGGGTGCTCCCCGTGCCCATATCACTGCCTCAGCACTTGAACATGATACAACCTTTTGCTTCTTGCTTTTCCAAGTGACTAAGTTGCCTCCAATGAAAGTAAAATAGCCTGTTGTAGACCTCCTGTCTACTCTATCACCAGCCCAATCTGCATCACAATATCCCACAATTTCTGTGCTTCTGTTGCATCCCATCCATACACCTTGACCTGGAGATTCCCTTAGATACCTCAAGATCCTTTCCACCATATTCCAGTGATGAATTTTAGGGTCTTGCATATGCTGACTGACTTGATTCACAGCAAAGCAGACATCTGGTCTTGTAATGGTTAAGTAGATTAGTTTTCCAACCATTTTCCTATATAGCTTGACATCTTCAAACAATCCATCTTCCATCTCCCCCTCACGCAATACTTTGTATCCTTCTTCAAGAGGAGTTTTGGCTACTCTTCCTCCAAGCTTTCCTGCCTCATTCAAAAGTTCAAGTGTGTACTTCCTTTGAGATAAGAAAAGCCCCTCCTTAGAGCGGCATATCTCAATCCCTAGGAAGTACTTTAGCTCACCCAAATCTTTGATATCAAATGCTGATTTTAGAAAAGTCTTAGTTGAGGTGATACCTTCCTTGTCATTTCCTGTGATGATTATATCATCAACATAGACCAGGATAACCACAATCCCTTGCTGTCCTGAGAGTGTGAACAGAGTATGGTCTGCCTCTGACTTCCTAAACCCTCTTCCATTCAAGGTTGTGCTCAGTTTGTGATACCAGGCTCTAGGAGATTGTTTTAATCCATAGATAGCCTTCTTCAGCCTCCATACATTTCCTGGTTTTACCATGCTCTCTAAACCAGGAGGAGGACGCATATATACTTCATCTTCTAATTCCCCTTGAAGAAAGGCGTTCTTGACATCCATTTGCCATAAACCCCATTCCAAGTTGACTGCCAAAGCAAGAACAATTCTTATGGTGTGAAGCTTAGCAACTGGAGCAAACGTGTCTAGGTTATTGACATGAAGACATTAATAAAAGGAAGAGATCAAGAGAGGAGAGGCACTTCTGGTCAAGTGAAAGGAGTTGAACCGTACAAGACTTGTTCCACAAGTCTGTCCGTACAACCTTGGCTCCCAAGCAATCAACTCTGACCTAACTTGGCTTGGAAGACAAGGAAAATAATTCAAATCGACCAAGAGGAGTTCAAACTTGTTTAAACTGGTTAAGGTATCCGTTTGGACTGCAGAAACAAGTGGGGAATTAAAAATAGTAAAGCTCACATGTTCTTTTTAGGTTCCTGGCCGTTGGGGACCTGTCCCTTTCTCTTGGACAGACCAACTTATTTTACTATTATCTCTTTTGTCTGCCTTTGTCTATTTATGTAACCTATTCAGAACCATTTCAAGTTAAGGAAAAAGAATCCTTCCTATTCTCTTTCTCTCTGTCAAATTAACCTCTCTCTCTCCCTCTCTCCTAACATTTTCGAATCAAACTCCTCCTCTCTCACCTGTTCTTCCTTGTTCTTCATTCTGTTCTTCAACAAACTTACATGGTATCAGAGCCATTTAGCTTCTAAACCTAATTTTTCTTCCGCAAAACTACTCTACTCTCTTCACTCTTTCTTTTCATCCGATCAGTTCTTGAGTTTCTTGAAGAACATTCTTTTATCCAGTGGATAATAGCTCTGTTCTTGCAAGTTCATCAACTGTTCTTCCTCACTTCTCACCTTCCTTTCACAATACAAACAAAGTAAACTTGTTCCTTTCATTTCTCTGGTTACTCCAGTATTCAGAAACTCATCTTTTCTTCTCTAAAAACTCTTGGTACATCCTATTACCCACTGGTCCATAGCTTTTCGAAATGGAGCAAAACAAGGCAGTGGTGATTCCAGTCACTCTAAAAGGGGTGAACTACCTTCTCTGGTCAAGATTGATCAAGAATGCCCTTGGTGGAAGAGGTTTATGGTCCCATATCACTCCTGGTGAGGCGCCAAAACAAACCATTCAAGGAGAAGATGGCAAGGAGACTGTGGTGGCAGATGAAGGCAAATGGAGTCAAGAGGACTTTACGGTGCTGAATATCATCCAGAGCTCACTTGATGGTCCCATAATGGAGGCTTACTCATACTGTGAAACCGCAAAGGAGTTGTGGGATACCCTTCAGAAGGTATATGGAAACATATCCAACCTCAGTAGGGTCTTTGAAGTAAAGAAGGCTATCAACTGCTTGAACCAGGAAGATGTGGACTTTAACCAACACTTTGGTAAGTTCAGAGCTCTCTGGGCAGAACTGGAGATGTTGAGGCCAAGTACTACTGATCCTACCATCCTGAATGAGAGGCGTGAGCAAGACAAGGTGTTTGGTCTACTCCTCACTCTCAATCCAGGCTACAATGACCTCATCAAACATATGTTGAGGGCAGACAAGTTACCTACCCTTGAGGAGGTATGTGCTCAAATCCAGAAGGAGCAAGGCTCAGTGGGTCTATTTGGTGGAAAAGGTGACTTGAACATGGCTCACAAGGCGGAAGAGTGGTCACATGAAGAACCAGTGCTGGATTCTTCACCCACACCTCAGGCCACCATCAAGATTTAACCAAGCAAGGGCCAGTGAAGCTGTTCAGCAAACCTCTCAGCCTATGCGTCCAAATGGTGAAAGAAGAGCTCTGGTTTCTACCACCTATGCAGTTGGAGCCACATCTCAACCAGCTTCTGATGATGCCTTCATCCGCAAGTCAGACATTGAGGCCCTTATCAAGGCACTCAATGCAAACTCTGGTAACATCAGTAGGAATATCTTAAATAAATCATTGAGTGATAAACCATTGATTATTGATTCAGGAGCATCTCACCACATGATTAGGGACTCTAGTCTTATTAGCAACATTGAACCTGCCTTAGGAAGTGTAGTAATTGCTAATGGTGATAGAGTACCTATTAGAGGCATAGGGAACTTGAAATTGTTTGATAAGGATTCTAAGGCATTTTATATGCCTACATTTGCTTCCAACTTGCTTTCAGTTAAAAACGCTACTACTGATCTCAATTGCAAAGTTATTTTCAGTCCTAATGATGTTCATTTTCAGGATATTGAGACAAGTAAGATGCTTGGGAAAGGTGTGAGCAAGGAAGGGTTGTACTTGCTTGAAGACACCAAACTTAGTTCTGATGCTTCTTGTGCTTTTAGTTCTATTCCTGTCTTAGCTTCTAATGTATTATGGCATGCTAGATTAGGTCATCCTCATTCTCGTGCTTTAAGCTTAATGTTGCCTAATCTTTCCTTTAAAACTGATAGCTGCAAAGCTTGTATCCTTGGCAAACATTGCAAGTCTGTTTTTACTAAATCAACAACTATCTATGATCACTGCTTAGATTTAGTTCATTCTGATGTGTGGACTGCACCTTGTGTCTCTAGGGAAAACCACAAGTATTTTGTCACTTTTATAGATGAGAAATCGAAATACACTTGGCTGACCTTAATTCAATCAAAAGATAGGGTGTTAGAAGTTTTTATGAACTTTCAAAGCTATATAACTAATCACTTCAATGCCAAGATTAAAATTTTTAGGTCAGACAATGGTGGGGAGTACACAAGTCATGCTTTCAAAAACCACCTAGCCAAACATGGAATCATTCATCAGACAAGCTGCCCATACACACCACAACAAAATGGAGTGGCTGAGAGGAAGAATAGACATCTAATGGAAGTGGCCAGAAGCATGATGTTCCACACAAACGTTCCAAAGAGGTTTTGGGGGGGGATGCTGTGGTGTCAGCATGCTATCTGATCAACAGAACACCCACAAGGGTCCTCCATGATGTCTCTCCTTATGAGGTATTGAACAAAACTAGACCATCCATTGATCACTTACGTGTGTTTGGGTGTATGTGCTTTGTCTTGATTCCAGGAGAACAGAGAGACAAACTTGAAGCAAAGAGTATCAAAGCAATGTTTATTGGTTATTCAGCTAACCAGAAAGGATACAAGTGCTATGTACCAGAAACTAGGAGAGTTATGGTCTCAAGGGATGTGAAATTTGTGGAGTCTAAAGGGTATTATGATGAGAAGAGCTGGGATAATGATGCGTCCCTAGGATGCTCTTTGGTTGATGGGAATGGATAGATCCTTGCAAGAACGAATCAGAGACTCAAGCTCTTCAAGGCGTGTGGATTGAATGGTGACACAAGAGGGATGGATGATCTCTTGATACTCCTAGATGAACAAACCGGATATGACACACCAATTTAGACACCCTTAGGTCTCTGGATATTACACACCAGAACTCGACACACTTTCTAGAGAGAGAGCCGTCAAGGAGAAAAGAATACTCGTTGATTAAAAGATGGATGGCTTACAATAGGGTTTAGGAACCCTTTAAATAAAAGAAACCGAGAACAAGCTCTCTAGGGTTTCGGAAATAACCAAAATGGAAAACTATAGTTTAACTTTAACATATGCTTAAAATAACATAAAAATGAAAACTTCTTTTAGACTTGGACCGAGATAGGGCCTAAGTGATGTGAAGACAAGTTGTGGCCTCGTTAAAAACCTTCCTCCGGAAAACCTCATGGGACAAAACCAAAAGCAAGGAAAAGAGCACGCACCCCATGTCTTGCCTAGACACTAACTCAGCTTGATGTAGAGATGGCTTGAATTGTGATCAAGACATCTCGGATCAGACCTTGTCCAAGACTTTCTTGTTGTGGATGTGAAGTGAGTAATCCAACAACATTCTCTTTAAACTTCTTGACTCTGGAACGAGTCATGGGACCTTCAGGAATGGCTAGAGCATCATCACCAGGTTGCTGGTGCAATGTGGCTTCATGTGGCTCATCTAGACTCTCCTTGTTCTCCTTAGTGATCCGGTCCATGATCACATCATCCCCTCCCTCTTGAAAAGGATTTGTCCTCAAATCAGGTTCATCCTGGGATTGGACTTGGGACTTGGCATGCTTGCAAGTAGCACACCTCCCACAGATTCTCTCCACATCTCTCTTCATATGCGGCCAATAGAAGTGATCCTGCAAAACTTTTAAGGTCTTGGCAACCCCAAAGTGTCCCATTAGACTGCCCCCATGGGATTCCCTGACAAAGAGATCTCTCAAAGAGCAGTTAGGCACACACAATCTATTATCATAAAACAAGTAGCCTTCTAGCCTGAAGTAATGCCCTGCAGCAAACTTCTCACAAGAAGCATAGGCTTCCTTGAAATCATGGTCAGTAACATACATATCTTTTATCTGCTCAAAACCAAGTAACTTAGCATCTAGAGTGGTCAAGAGAACATACCTCCGAGATAGTGCATCAGCAACTATGTTCTCCTTACCTTGTTTATACTTGATCACGTATGGGAAGGTCTCAATGAATTCAACCCACCTTGCGTGCCTCTTGCTAAGCTTACTCTGCCCTTTTAGATACTTTAGGGACTCATGATCAGTGTGTATGACAAACTCCTTGGGCCACAAGTAATGTTGCCACGTTTGTAATGCCCTCACCAAGGCATAGAGTTCTTTGTCATAGGTTGCATAGTTGAGAGTGGCTCCTCCAAGCTTCTCACTGAAGTAGGCTATAGGTTTCCTATCCTGCATCAATACAGCACCAATTCCAATTCCTGAGGCATCACATTCTATTTCAAACGTTTTAGTAAAGTCAGGAAGCATAAGAAGAGGTGATTGATTTGTTGGTCTGAGTAAATAAGAGAAGAGGTTGAGAGGCTTATTCTGAAGTTTGGGATCAAAATAAGGAGGGTGCAAAGTTAGGGCAAAGTGTACGGACGGTACGGCCTGTACGGACTGTACGGCCGACCGTACGGACCACTCGACCCAAATGACTTTAAACCCGACCTAAACTTATTTTGGAGATGTGCAAAATCCGTGTCAAGTTGTATGGATGGACCTTGTCCGTACAACCCTTAGTCCGTACATCCATGGCCGATACTTGGACATCAAGGCAAAGAGAAGGCAAGGTAAACCGATGAGGTAAAAGGGGGAAGGTTAACTCTGTGGTTACTCGGTAAGAAGTGGCTCGCGGATAAGGAGAGTAGGCTTGACCTAGACAGCCTGTCCCGAGCTGGAAAGGTGAAGGCATCTAGTCAAGATGCCAAAGGCATCTCGCCCCTAAGCCACAAGTTCAAAACCAGGCGCGCTCCCCTCCTTGACCGGCCACGTCTCTTCCTTTATGTCCATTACTTTTGTATCCGTTGTAGAGCCTCTATATAAGTGTAAACACCTCTCTGATTAATAATGCAAGCAATTCTCGAGTCTCTTTCTTATTCTCTCTAATGTTCTTGGTGTTCTTCATAGCAAAATGGTTTCTTAACCAAGTCTTAAGCTTTTAGTCTCCAAATCTCTTTTAGTCTCTCTTATTCTCTTTTCTATCCGTTCTTTCTCTGTTTCTACTCAATCTTTCATGAGTAAGCTTCTCTTTTAGGTTCTGGAAAACCTTCTCTTGTGCTTCTCCCCACTTGAATCCGACATCCTTCTTTATCACTTCAGTCAAGGGAGCTGCAATGGTGCTAAAGTCTCTCACAAATCACCTATAGAACCCAGCAAGCCCATGGAAACTCCTCACTTCTCCTACTGTGGTTGGACTCGGCCAGTCTTTGATGGCTTTGATCTTCTCCTCATCGACCTTAACTCCATCTGCACTTACAACAAAACCTAGGAAAACCAAGTTATCCGTGCAAAAGGTGCACTTCTTCAAGTTGGCATAAAGCTTTTCATTCCTTAAAACATTCAGGACAGCCCTAAGATGTTCTAGATGTTCTTCTAAGTTCTTGCTATATACTAAGATGTCATCAAAGTATACTACAACAGAAATCTCTTTTAGTCTCTCTTATTCTCTTTTCTATCCGTTCTTTCTCTGTTTCTACTCAATCTTTCATGGTATCAGAGCCAGGTTATTGCAAATCTGGGTTTTGATTTCATATCTCTTGAAGAACACTCAAGAACACCTCTTTCATTCCGCAAAGCTTCAAGATGGAAAGTAACAAGACAACGGTGATACCGGTGATACTTAAGGGGGGAAACTATCTCCTATGGTCTCGTGTGGTGAAGACCGCAGTGGGGAGTAAGGGTTTGTGGAACCACATCCTTGAGGATGAGGCTCCAAAGGTTATTACTCGTGAAGGCGACAAGGAGATTGTCGTGTGTGATGAAGTGAAGTGGATCCAGGAAGACAACACGGTGATGTCTATCCTTCAAAGCTCTCTAGATCCGTCTATCCTAGAGGCGTACAGCTACTGTGAGAAGGCAAAAGACCTGTGGGAAACTCTTCAAAAGGTTTATGGTAACATCTCAAACCTTACTCGTGTGTTTGAGATCAAACGAGCCATCAACAGTCTAGCTCAAGAAGACATGGAGTTCACAAAGCATCTCGGAAAGTTTAGAGCTTTGTGGTCTGAACTTGAGATGTTGAGGCCAAGTACAACCGACCCTGATGAGCTTAATGAGAGAAGGGAGCAAGACAAAGTCTTTGGCTTGCTTCTGACTCTCAACTCGAGCTACAATGACCTGGTGAAACACATCTTGCGAGCAGAGAAGTTACCTACCTTGGAGGAAGTCTGCGCTCAGATTCAAAAGGAGCAAGGATCGTTGGGCCTATTTGGAGGAAAGGGGGAGCTTACCTTGGCTAACCAAGCTGAGGTACCTCAAGCCAACAAGGTGAATCGCTTTGAAGAAAGGAGGTTCAATGGAAACTGTGACCATTGCAAGAGACAAGGTCACAAGAAGTATCAGTGCTGGATCCTCCATCCTCACCTAAAGCCAGCCAAGTTCATGAAGGACAGAGAGGCAAGAGCGAATGTGAGCTATGGAGGAAGTGATCAACAAGGAGGGGGTGGAGCCGGGCCATCTACTCGGGCACAGGAGACTGAAGGTGGTGAGAACAAAGCCTTGGTGACCTACACGGCTCAAACCAACCGACCAAACGAGCATGAGTTCATCCGCCGATCAGAAATGGATGCTCTCATCAAGATGCTCAAGGACAATGGTAACACGTTTGGTAACCTCAGGGGGTACTCTTTTGGTGCATTTAAGATTGCTAGTACTCATGATAAAACGAATGCTTATAGTCACTCTAAGAATGCTGGTTTATCTCATAGAGCTTGTAGCATGTCTAAACCTTTGATAGTTGATTCAGGAGCATCTCATCATATGATTAGTGATACTAGTCTGATTAGAGATATTGAACCTGCGCATGGACATGTTATGATAGCTAATGGTGATAGAATTCCAATAAGGGGTATAGGCAAGCTTAAACTGTTTGATAAAGAGTCTAGATGCTTCTACATGCCTGAGTTTACTTCAAACCTGTTATCAGTTAAGAAATGCACTAATGATTTGCAATGCAATGTGATCTTTAGTCCTAATGATGTGAAGTTTCAGGATATTGAGAGCAGTCGGTTGATTGGGAAAGGAGTTACAAAAGGAGACCTTTACTTGCTTGAGGAGCTTACTTCTTTACCTGATCATAGTTGTTCATTTACTTCTGTTTCTGCTTCCGGTTTAAATAAGAATGCTTTATGGCATGCTAGACTAGGACATCCTCATGTTAGAGCTTTAAGCTTAATGGTTCCAGGTGTTATGTTTGAGAATAATGATTGTGAAGCTTGTATCTTAGGCAAGCATTGTAAAACTGTGTTTCAAAAGTCTTCTACCATCTATGATCACTGCTTTGATTTAATTCACTCGGATGTTTGGACCGCACCTTGCTTATCTAGGGAGAACCATAAGTACTTTGTCACATTCATAGATGAGAAGTCTAAATACACCTGGATAACCTTGATTCCATCTAAGGATAGAGTGATAGATGCATTTAGAAATTTTCAAGCATATGTGACTAACCATTTCAATGCTAAGCTGAAAATTTTTAGATCAGATAATGGTGGGGAGTATACCAGTCAAGCCTTCCAACAGCACCTATCCAAGCATGGAATTCTCCACCAAACAAGCTGTCCTTACACTCCACAACAGAATGGAGTGGCTGAGAGGAAGAACCGGCACCTTATGGAAGTTGCTAGGTCCATGATGTTCCAAGCTAATGTGCCAAAGAGGTTTTGGAGTGATGCGGTGTCTACTGCTTGTTATCTGATAAATCGAACCCCAACTAAGGTTCTTGAAGATCAATCACCCTTTGAGGTGTTGAACAAGCATAGACCAGCCTTAGATCATATCAAGGTCTTTGGTTGTCTCTGCTTTGTTCATAAACCGGGGGAGCTAAGAAACAAGTTGGAGGCCAAGAGCACAAAGGGAATGTTTATTGGTTACTCACCTACTCAGAAAGGGTACAAGTGTTATGATCCAGCAACCAGAAGGGTAGTGGTGTCTAAAGATGTGAAGTTTGTGGAAGAGCGAGGGTTCTATGAGGAGAAGAACCAAGCAGAACTCAAGGATTTGGCGTCTGATAAGGCAGCCAACTTAAGGATAATTTTGGAGAATCTTGGGATTAACTTATCCCAGGATCCAAGGAGTGGGGGAGGACAACAACAAGAAGGTCCTCCCACGGCTAATGAGCAAGAACCCCATCTTGGTCATGAGGGGGGAAATGAACCAGAGGAGCAGTATGATGAAGGCTCCACACATGATCAAGGTATGGATCAAGGTGATGAAGAAGTGGGAAATGGAAACCATGAAGAAGAAGAGGTTGAGGAGGCTCAACCAGAAGCACCCCAAGAAGTTCAACCTTTGAGAAGGAGTATGAGGGTGAGAAGAGATCCATCCAACTGGATCAACACTCGGGTATACTACAATGCCCAAGCAGTAGCACATCCAAGTCAGGTAGTATGCTCGTTTACCAAGTTCCCAAAAGAGCATTGTGCTTTCATCACGAGTCTGGATGACAGTCAAGTTCCACGGACCTATGAAGAAGCCATGAAGGATGACAAGTGGAGAGCCTCTGTGGCTGATGAAGCTAATGCTATGATTAAAAACGAGACATGGTATGAAAGTGAGCTTCCGAAAGGGAAGAAAGCAGTGACCAGCATGTGGATATTCACCATCAAGTTCCTGCCAAATGGGAAGATAGATAGAAGGAAGACAAGGCTGGTGGCTAGAGGATTTACTCAAACGTATGGAGAAGACTATCTTGACACCTTTGCTCCTGTGGCTAAACTTCACACCATCCGGATTGTTCTATCAGTGGCAACCAATCTAAGATGGGATCTCTGGCAAATGGATGTCAAGAATGCATTTCTTCAAGGAGAACTTGAAGAGGAGGTTTACATGAAGCCACCACCTGGTCTTGAGAGTCTTGTGAAACCAGGAAATGTGCTGAGGTTGAAGAAGGCTATATATGGCCTAAAGCAATCGCCTAGAGCTTGGTACAACAAACTTAGCACCACTCTGAATGGGAGAGGCTTTAGGAAGTCTGAATTGGACCACACCCCTCTTCACTCTCACCACAACCTCAGGTATTATTGTCCTACTTGTTTATGTTGATGATATCATCATAACAGGAAGTGACAAACAAGGTATACAAGACACTAAAGACTATTTGAAATCTGTGTTTGAAATCAAAGACTTAGGGGAGATGAAATACTTCCTTGGAATTGAGATATGTAGATCCAAGGAAGGCATGTTCATGTCCCAGAGGAAATACACCCTTGATCTTTTGAAAGATGCAGGTAAAATTGGTGGGAAGACAGCCAGAATGCCATTAGAGGATGGGTACAAAGTACCACGAGAGGGGGAGATCGAGAACAGCCAATACCTTGAAGACCCTAAACTTTATAGGAGGATGGTTGGTAAGTTAATTTACTTAACCATTACCCGTCCTGATATCTGTTTTGCTGTGAACCAGGTAAGCCAACACATGCAAGAACCAAGGGAACACCACTGGAGGATGGTGGATCGAATCCTAAGCTACCTCAATAGATCACCAGGCCAAGGAGTATGGATGGGGTGTAATGAGAACACTGAAGTGGTGGGATACTGTGATGCAGATTGGGCAGGAGATAGGGCTGATAGGAAGTCCACTACCGGCTATTGCACGTTTATTGGAGGAAACCTTGTCACTTGGAAAAGCAAGAAGCAGAAGGTGGTCTCATGTTCAAGTGCTGAAGCTGAGTATAGAGCCATGTTGAAGCTGACAAATGAATTGGTGTGGATCAAAGGGATACTGAAGAATCTAGGAGTTGAGCAAACCGCACCATTGACTATGCATTGTGACAACCAGGCGGCTATCCACATTGCAAGCAACTCAGTGTTCCACGAAAGAACCAAGCACATTGAGGTAGACTGCCACAAGATAAGGCAGATGATTGTTCTTGGGGAGACCTTGCCATGTTATACAAGAAGTGAGGATCAGTTGGCGGATGTCTTTACCAAGGCAGCAAGTCAGAAGGTCATTGAGTCTATTCACACCAGATTAGGACTCATTGATCTTTCACCAAACAACTAATCCCCTCGCTATGGGGTCTTTACTCTTTTTCCCTCATCAAGGGGTTTTATCCCACAAAGGGTTTTCTTCTTGGTGAGGTTTTTAATGAGGAAGATCTCATAGCATTCCAAGCTTGACTTGTTCCACATGGTCAAGCTTGAGGGGGAGTGTTGGTCTGAGTAAATAAGAGAAGAGGTTGAGAGGCTTATTCTGAAGTTTGGGATCAAAATAAGGAGGGTGCAAAGTTAGGGCAAAGTGTACGGACGGTACGGCCTGTACGGACTGTACGGCCGACCGTACGGACCACTCGACCCAAATGACTTTAAACCCGACCTAAACTTATTTTGGAGATGTGCAAAATCCGTGTCAAGTTGTATGGATGGACCTTGTCCGTACAACCCTTAGTCCGTACATCCATGGCCGATACTTGGACATCAAGGCAAAGAGAAGGCAAGGTAAACCGATGAGGTAAAAGGGGGAAGGTTAACTCTGTGGTTACTCGGTAAGAAGTGGCTCGCGGATAAGGAGAGTAGGCTTGACCTAGACAGCCTGTCCCGAGCTGGAAAGGTGAAGGCATCTAGTCAAGATGCCAAAGGCATCTCGCCCCTAAGCCACAAGTTCAAAACCAGGCGCGCTCCCCTCCTTGACCGGCCACGTCTCTTCCTTTATGTCCATTACTTTTGTATCCGTTGTAGAGCCTCTATATAAGTGTAAACACCTCTCTGATTAATAATGCAAGCAATTCTCGAGTCTCTTTCTTATTCTCTCTAATGTTCTTGGTGTTCTTCATAGCAAAATGGTTTCTTAACCAAGTCTTAAGCTTTTAGTCTCCAAATCTCTTTTAGTCTCTCTTATTCTCTTTTCTATCCGTTCTTTCTCTGTTTCTACTCAATCTTTCATGAGTAAGCTTCTCTTTTAGGTTCTGGAAAACCTTCTCTTGTGCTTCTCCCCACTTGAATCCGACATCCTTCTTTATCACTTCAGTCAAGGGAGCTGCAATGGTGCTAAAGTCTCTCACAAATCACCTATAGAACCCAGCAAGCCCATTGAAACTCCTCACTTCTCCTACTGTGGTTGGACTCGGCCAGTCTTTGATGGCTTTGATCTTCTCCTCATCGACCTTAACTCCATCTGCACTTACAACAAAACCTAGGAAAACCAAGTTATCCGTGCAAAAGGTGCACTTCTTCAAGTTGGCATAAAGCTTTTCATTCCTTAAAACATTCAGGACAGCCCTAAGATGTTCTAGATGTTCTTCTAAGTTCTTGCTATATACTAAGATGTCATCAAAGTATACTACAACAGAAATGCCTATGAATGACCTAAGAACATGATTCATTAACCTCACGAATGTACTAGGTGCATTGGTTAATCCAAATGGCATAACTAACCACTCATATAATCCATGTTTAGTTTTGAATGCAGTTTTCCATTCATCTCCTTCTTTCATCCTAATCTGATGATAACCACTTTTAAATCTATCTTAGAAAAGATGCAAGAACCATGCAATTCATCAAGCATATCATCAAGTCTAGGGATAGGATGGCGATACTTCACTGTGATGTTGTTGATTGATCTACAATCAACACACATACGCCATGTACCATCCATCTTAGGCACTAGGAGCACTGGTACAGCACATGGGCTCAAACTCTCTCGGATATACCCTTCTCCATGAGTTCCTCTACTTGTCTTTGTAACTCCTTGGTCTCAACCGGATTGGTTCTGTATGTTGGACGGTTTGGAAGTGTAGATCCTGGAACAAAGTCTATCTGGTGCTCAATCCCTCTCAAAGGTGGTAAACCAATGGGATTGTCGTCTGGAAATACATCTTGAAACTCCTGCAAAAGAGAAACCATTTCACTCGGATACACCGGTGTAGAATCTGTTAGGTTCAAAAGAGTTTCTTTAAACACAAGTAAGATAGCAGATTGTTGAGAGTGGAGAGTTCTTTTGATATCACCAATGTTAGCATAGAAGTTAGGCTGCTTAGTTCCAGCCGGATTTAGATCAATCTTCTTCTTATTTTGGAGTTGAACCTGATCTTGTTGAACTTCCTTAGGTGTCAAGGGAACCAGAGTGGTCTTGCGTCCCTTGAACTCAAAGGAGTGCTTGTTGGTGAAGCCATCATGGATAACTCGGCGATCAGATTGCCAAGGTCTTCCAAGAAGTATGTGACCAGCTTCCATAGGCAACACATCACACAAGACTTCATCTTCATATCTCCCAATGGCTAAGGGAATAAGGACTTGACTTGAGACCTTCATGGTGCCTTCTTCATTCAGCCATTGTAGCCGGTAAGGTTTGGGATGCTTCTTAACCTTCAATCCCAACTTTTTGACCAGGGTTTCACTCGCAGCATTCACACAACTACCTCCATCAACAATGAGGCTGCACACTTTTCCTTGGACCAAGCACCGGGTGTAGAAGAGGTTCTCACGCTGCTCCAGCTCCTCAGCCTTGTTTTGCAAGCTTAGAAGTCTTCTTGCTACTAAGAGCTTCCCCTGGACTGGTCCTTCTTCATGTTCCTCTTCAGTGTCTTCTTGGTCAGACTCGGTGTTGTCATCTTCTGAGGCATACTCTCCATCTTCCAGCAAGATCATGACTCTCTTGTTGGTACATTCAGAGGCGTAATGACCTCTTCCTTGCCACTTGAAACACTTGACATCACGAGCTCTGGAACTAGAGGCTTCAACCTTGCCTTTGCCCTTGTCAAAAGCACTGCTTGGTTTGGTCTCTTCTCTTGGATAGGGCTTGTGATCCTTCTGGAACGGCTTAGACTCCTTAGGGTAAGGTGTCTTCTCTTCCTTGGTATTGTGTAACCGGTTAGAGCCATAGTGGCTGCGTGACTGTCCCTTCCTCTTGAGCTGTTGCTCCACAAGAGTAGCTTTGTGTAGCATCTCTTCAAGCTCCACATAATGTTGCATCTCAACATTGTCTTGTATCTCTCGGTTTAAACCACATAGGAACCTTGACATGGTTGCTTCTCTATCTTCTGATATGCTAGCTCTTAGCATGAGCAACTCCATCTCCTGGTAATACTCCTCCACTGATCTTGAGCCTTGGGTAAGTTTCCTAAGCCGGTGATGCAAGTCTCTGTGGTAGTGACTTGGAACAAACCTCTTGCGCATGATAGACTTCATCTCTGTCCAAGTCTCAACTGGTTCCTCTCCATTCCTTCTACGAGTTGTGATGTACTGATCCCACCAACTTAGAGCATAGTCATAGAACTCAGTAGCAGCAATCTGAATCTTCTTGTGGTTGGTGTACTGCTTACACTGAAAGACTAGCTCAATCTTCTTCTCCCACTCAAGGTAGGCATCCGGATCAGCTTTGCCATGGAATGGGGGTATCTTTATCTTCAAACCAGCAAGCTCATCTCCCTGGTTCATTCTTCTTTCTTGGACACGCCTATGTCTTCTTTGGCTTTGTCTTGAGGATGAACTGAGGTGTTCATACTCATTGTCAGTCTCCTCATAACCGGCATGCTCTTGGCGAGTTGCATGAGGTCTCTCTTCTCTCCTAGTCTCTCGGTTTGGAACTTGACTAGTAGCTATCCTGATGTCTTCTCTGAGCTCTCTCTGGATGTCATTGAGGTTGGTCCTCATCATCTCGGTCATGGTTGCTACCATGTTCTGATTGAGTTGAGCCGACATAGCCTCCATGAGAAGCTTGTTCTTCCTAACGAGTGCAGCTTCTTCTTCAGACTCGGATCCCATGCTTCCTGCACAAAGGTAAACAAAAATAACCAGTAAAAGGTTTCTAGGTAACAAGATAAGCAAAAAGGAAAAAGATCAACAGGAATTAAGCTTGTTCCGCAAGACAAAAAGAAAAAAGGATACTCCGCTAGGTTAAAAGGGAACTAGGGTTTCCGCCTACCAAGCAAAAAAGGAAATTGTTTAAACATTGTCTAAACTTCTCTAAGGTTTTCTAGCAGCCTAAACCACCTTAATCTACTCGTGTTCAAGGTAATTAAGTTGATTTGCAGAAGAAACTAAGTGATCTAAAGAGACAAGACTTTATGCGGCTAGGGTTTAATAACTAGGGTTTCCGCAAGCAAAAAAGGAAAATCTCTTAAACCTTGTCTATTCTCTTTGAATTTCGAGCAGCCCTAAACAGGTTAGATCTACTGCTTATTCAAGATGATAGAGATGAAACACGGATGAAACAAAAACAATAAGAGAGAAAACGAGCACTTCCCAACCAAAGTTGCTCTGATACCACTTGATGCGTCCCTAGGATGCTCTTTGGTTGATGGGAATGGATAGATCCTTGCAAGAACGAATCAGAGACTCAAGCTCTTCAAGGCGTGTTGATTGAATGGTGACACAAGAGGGATGGATGATCTCTTGATACTCCTAGATGAACAAACCGGATATGACACACCAATTTAGACACCCTTAGGTCTCTGGATATTACACACCAGAACTCGACACACTTTCTAGAGAGAGAGCCGTCAAGGAGAAAAGAATACTCGTTGATTAAAAGATGGATGGCTTACAATAGGGTTTAGGAACCCTTTAAATAAAAGAAACCGAGAACAAGCTCTCTAGGGTTTCGGAAATAACCAAAATGGAAAACTATAGTTTAACTTTAACATATGCTTAAAATAACATAAAAATGAAAACTTCTTTTAGACTTGGACCGAGATAGGGCCTAAGTGATGTGAAGACAAGTTGTGGCCTCGTTAAAAACCTTCCTCCGGAAAACCTCGTGGGACAAAACCAAAAGCAAGGAAAAGAGCACGCACCCCATGTCTTGCCTAGACACTAACTCAGCTTGATGTAGAGATGGCTTGAATTGTGATCAAGACATCTCGGATCAGACCTTGTCCAAGACTTTCTTGTTGTGGATGTGAAGTGAGTAATCCAACAACATTCTCTTTAAACTTCTTGACTCTGGAACGAGTCATGGGACCTTCAGGAATGGCTAGAGCATCATCACCAGGTTGCTGGTGCAATGTGGCTTCATGTGGCTCATCTAGACTCTCCTTGTTCTCCTTAGTGATCCGGTCCATGATCACATCAAAACAACCTGAGGATCATCCTAGAAAGTCTTGGTATTAGTCAACCTCAGACAAGGGAGGAAACAAGAGAAGGACCTGCTCAAACTGCTGGAACGGTTGAAAATGAGACCCATCTTGATCATGAGGGGGGATACCAACCAGAACCAGAGGAGACAATACATCATGAAGGTTCTGAAATTCATGATCAACATGGTTCAGAAGAAACCCAGGAGCAGCCTCAACCACAAACCCATGAAGATGAAGAAGCTGAAGAAGATCAGGTGCAACCATTAAGAAGAAGCACAAGAATCAGGCAACCCCCATCTAACTGGACGAACACGAGGGTGTACTACAATGCAAATGCAGTAGCTCATCCCATTCAAGCCACATGCTCTCTAGCTCAATATCCAGAAGAGCATCGAGTCCTCATGAGAAACTTGGATCAAGAATACATACCAAGATCTTATGAAGAAGCAATGGAGGATAAGGAGTGGAAGGAATCAGTAGGTCATGAAACTCAGGCAATGATGGACAATGATACTTGGTATGAGGCTGAACTTCCAAAGGGGAAGAAGGCAGTAACAAGTAGATGGATCTTCACCATCAAGTACCTAGCCAACGGTAAACCAGAAAGGAAGAAGACAAGGCTGGTTGCAAGGGGATTCACTCAAACTTATGGAGAGGATTACCTTGATACCTTTGCACCAGTAGCAAAACTTCACACCATCAGAATCATCCTTTCTCTTGCTACCAACCTGAAGTGGGACTTATGGCAAATGGATGTGAAGAATGCTTTTCTTCAAGGGGAACTAGAAGATGAAGTCTACATGAGACCCCCTCCTGGTCTAGAGCACCTAGTCAAACTAGGCAATGTGTTGAGGCTCAAGAAGGCTATCTATGGGTTAAAGCAATCACCAAGATCCTGGTATCATAAACTCAGTACCACCCTGAATGGAAAAGGGTTTAGACGATCAGAGGCAGATCATACTCTATTCACTCTCACCAGCCAACAAGGTATAGTAGTCATCCTTGTGTATGTTGATGATATCATCATCACAGGGAGTGACAAAGAAGGTATACAAACCACAAAAGCTTACTTAAAATCTGTATTTGAGATCAAGGATTTAGGTGAGCTAAAGTACTTCCTTGGAATTGAAGTATCCTGCTCTAATGAGGGGCTCTTCTTGTCCCAAAGGAAGTACACACTTGACCTTTTGAATGGAGCAGGTATGCTTGGAGAGAAACCAGCTAAGACTCCTCTAGAAGATGGCTACAAGACATTACGTGAGGGGGAGTATGAAGACACACCATTTGATGATCCAAAGCAATACAGAAGACTAGTGGGTAAACTAATCTATTTAACAATTACTAGACCTGATATTTGCTTTGCTGTGAACCAGGTGAGCCAGCATATGCAAGTGCCAAAGGTTCATCACTGGAAAATGGTGGAAAGGATACTCAGATACCTTAGTGGAGCTCCTGGACAAGGAGTATGGATGGGCTGTAATGGCAACACAGAAGTGGTTGGCTATTGTGATGCTGATTGGGCAGGAGATAGGAATGATAGGAAGTCAACCACAGGCTACTGCACCTTCATACGAGGCAATCTGGTCACATGGAAAAGCAAGAAACAAAAGGTGGTTTCATGTTCAAGTGCTGAAGCACAGTATAGAGCCATGAGGAAGCTGACAAACGAGTTGGTGTGGATCAAAGGACTTCTCAAAGACCTGGGGATAGAGTGTTAAGTTGAGGTATCTATCTTGGGGATGATTAGAAAGAAGAGAGAAGAAGGGTTTGGGTCGACCTTGTCCGTACAAGGCCGTACAGGCCGTACAAGGCAGTACAAGGCCGTACAGGCCGTACAGGCCGTACAGGCCGTACAGGCCGTACAGGCCGTACAAGGTCGACCAAAAGCATTCGACCAGTTTTCACCATCCGGGTAAAACCAAAGTTACCCGACTGCTTTACTAAGGAGGTAAGCTTATCCATCCGTTGGAAAGGAAGAGGAGAGCCGCGTGGACAGGCTGGCATGGACTGGAAGGATCAGCATCTTGTCAAAGATGCTGATGCCATTTACTTGGCCAGGAAGCCTTGGTTTGAATTAGGCGCGCCTCCTCCTCAACCACAGCCACATCTTTTACCTTCTGCTTTACGAAAACCCTTGTAACTCTCTCTATATAAGCATACCCCGAGTGGATGAATAAATCATACAGTTCTCTCTAATATTTTCGAGTCTCCAAACATGTTCTTCATAGTCTCTCATAATCTCTCTTCTCGTTGAGTCTAAACCAAATCTTTCCTCTCTAAGCCTGTTCTTAATCTCTTTCTGGTTACTTTTCTTCTTAGATATCAAAAATCTCATGGTATCAGAGCCAGGTTCATCAAGATCTGGGTTTGTGTTCATCGAGTTGAAGAAGATCAAGGTTGAAACTTTTTGAAGATCCAAGGCTGTTCTTTGAAGATCCGGGTAGAAGACTGAAGTTTGAAGCTTGTTTGTTGTCAAAGCTTGAGTCTTTCACGTTCCTACCTTCAAAGACTCAACCTTTCCTCTCATTTCTGGGTTCATCCGAGTTCTAAGGTATAGATCCACTCTTTTCCAAGCTTTTGAAGTCAAGCTGGTTGTAGATGGATAGTGTTAGCATGAAGGTTCCGGTTACTCTAAAGGGGAGTAACTATCTGTTGTGGTCTCGTTTGGTGAAGACTGCTGTGGGAAGTAAGGGCTTATGGGGTCATATCACATCCGGTGAAGCCCCTAAGCTCATTACTCAAGAAGGTGAAGCTGCAAGTGCCACAAGTGAGGTGGAGAAGTGGCAGCAAGAAGACATGATGGTGATGACACTTCTTCAAGGATCCCTTGAGACTCCTATCATGGAAGCTTATAGCTACTGTGAAACCGCAAAGGATCTATGCGAGTGTTTGAAGTGAAGAGAGCAATCAACGGGTTGCTTCAAGAAGATATGGAGTTCACTAAGCATCTTGGAAGGTTCCGAGCTCTCTGGTCCGAGTTAGAGATGCTGAGGCCAAGCATGGTTGATGCTGATGAGCTGAATGAAAGGCGAGAGCAAGATAAGGTCTTTGGGCTCCTGCTTACTCTAAACCCTGCCTACAACAGCCTCATCAAGCATATCCTGAGAGCTGAGAAGCTTCCATCTCTAGAAGATGTGTGTGCTCAGATACAAAAGGAGCAAGGTTCTATTGGGTTGTTTGGAGGTAAGGGGGAGCTTACCTTGGCTAACCAAGCTGCGCAAACTGATCAGGTTGAAACACCAATGGCAAACAAAGCTGCTTTCAACAAGTATGAAGACCGGAGGTTCAATGGTAACTGTGATCATTGCAAGAAGCACGGCCACAAGAAGAGTCAGTGCTGGATCCTCCACCCACATCTCAAGCCGGCCAAGTTCATGAAGGAGAGGGAAGCTAGAGCTCACATCTCGGAGGGATCAACTGTTGCAAGCTCAAGCAAGACAACCGATGGAGATAAGAGGGAGGCTAGTGAAGGAAAGTCCCTTGTTGCCTACACGGGTGGTACCAGCAGGAACAATGATCAAGACTACATCCGGAGGTCTGACATTGAAGCCCTCATCAAAATGCTCAAGGAGAATGGTAACACCTTTGGTAACCTTAATGGGTATTCTCTTGGTGCTTCAATGGTTGCTAGTAAGCTAGAGAATGTGATTGATCCTAGGACTGATAGAACTGGTAGGACATTAGAAATGAATCGCCAAAGTCTTGCTTGTTCTATTCCTAAAGGAGCTTGTCATATTGCTAATAGCTTAGCTAAACCTTTGATAGTAGACTCAGGAGCCTCCCATCACATGATAAGTGACACCAATCTGATCAAAGACATTGAACCAGCTAATGGTCATGTCATGATTGCTAATGGTGATAAGATTCCTATTAGAGGAGTGGGAAATCTAAAACTGTTTAGTAAGAACTCAAGAGCTTTCTATATGCCTGAATTCACTTCAAACCTGTTATCAGTTAAGAAATGCACTAATGATTTGAATTGTAAGGTGATATTCAGTCCTAACGAGGTTGAGTTTCAGGATATTGAGAGCCAAAGGATGATTGGAAAAGGAGTTACCAAGGGCGAGTTATATATGCTTGAAGAGCTTGATCCTATTTCTGATTTTAGTTGTTCCTTTACTACTGTTTCTTCTGCTTTGAATAAGAATGCTTTGTGGCATGCTAGACTAGGACATCCCCATGTTAGAGCTTTGAACTTGATGTTACCAGGTGTTATTTTCGAAAATAATGAGTGTGAAGCTTGCATTTTAGGCAAGCATTGTAAGAATGTTTTTCCAAGATCATCTACTGTTTATGAGAAGTGCTTTGATTTGATTCATTCTGATGTTTGGACTGCTCCTTGCATATCTAGGGATAATCATAAGTACTTTGTGACATTCATTGATGAAAAATCTAAATACACCTGGTTAACTCTCATTCCATCTAAAGATAGGGTCCTTGATGCATTTAAAAACTTTCAATCCTATGTGACTAACCATTATCATGCTAAGTTTAAAATTTTTAGATCAGATAATGGAGGAGAGTACACAAGTCATGCCTTCAAGGATCACTTAGCTCGTCATGGGATCCTTCATCAGACCAGTTGTCCTTACACTCCACAGCAAAATGGAGTGGCTGAGAGGAAGAACCGCCATCTCATGGAGATTGCAAGGTCCTTAATGTTTCAAGCGAATGTGCCTAAGAGATTTTGGAGTGATGCTGTGACTACTGCTTGCTATCTCATCAACCGCACACCCACAAAGGTCCTGAATGATCAAGCCCCCTTTGAGGTTCTCAACAAGTACAAGCCATCAGTGGACTATCTACGGGTCTTTGGGTGCCTCTGCTATGTACTGATTCCTGGAGAGATGAGAAACAAGTTAGAAGTCAAGAGTACAAAGGCGATGTTTATAGGCTACTCCACAACTTAGAAGGGATACAAGTGCTATGATCCAGTGGCAAGAAGAGTTCTGGTGTCTAGGGATGTCAAGTTCATAGAAGAAAGAGGGTATTATGAGGAGAAGAATCAAGAGGAGTTGAAGGACCTTACCTCGGATAAGGCCGCAACTCTTAGAGTTATCTTGGAAGGTCTTGGCATTGGAGTGACCAAGCACCCGAATGGAAGTGGTCCAACAGGGACAAGTGAAGCAAATCAGCCTCCCCACCTTGATCATGAGGGGGGAAACACTGAAGATCAGGAAGGTGGAAGTTCTGACAGCAGTGGAGAGTTTGATTCAGGTCAAGAGGAGTTTGATGATCCTCCTGAGGAAGATAGAAGTTCAGCGTCTCATGATCAAAGTGGTGATGCTCAAGAAGGTCAGAGAAGTCCAAGCCCTGATCATCAAGAGGAGGAAGAACCTGAGGGAAGGGAAGTAGAACAGCAACAACAGTTGAGGAGAAGCTCTAGGATAAGAAGACCACCATCTGATTGGGTCAATACTAGGGTCTACTATAATGCCCAAGCTGTTGCGCACCCATCTCAAGTGGTCTGCTCTTTTACTCAGTATCCAGAAGAGCACTGTTCCTTCATGGTTAGCCTAGATGAGAGCTACATACCAAGGTCCTATGAGGAAGCAGTTAAAGACAAAGAATGGAAGGAATCAGTTGGTGCTGAGGCAAGTGCAATGATCAAGAATGACACATGGTATGAAAGTGAGTTACCAAAAGGGAAGAAGGCAGTGACCAGTAGATGGATCTTTACTATAAAATACTTGGCAAATGGAAAGATTGATAGGAAGAAAACCAGATTGGTTGCAAGGGGCTTCACTCAAACCTATGGAGAAGATTATGTGGATACTTTTGCACCAGTTGCAAAACTTCACACGATTAGGATCATCCTATCTCTTGCGGTTAATCTTGAGTGGGGACTATGGCAAATGGATGTGAAGAACGCTTTTCTCCAAGGAGAACTTGAAGATGAGGTCTACATGCATCCTCCACCAGGCCTAGAGCACTTAGTAAAGAAAGGAAATGTGTTCCGGCTCAAGAAGGCAATCTATGGTCTTAAACAATCCCCTAGAGCATGGTACAACAAGCTGAGCACCACTCTCAATGGAAAAGGGTTCAAGAAATCCGAACTGGACCATACCTTGTTCACTCTTCCGACCACATCAGGTATAGTTGTCCTTCTTGTGTATGTTGATGATATCATCATCACAGGAAGTGACAAGGCAGGTATCCAATCAACTAAGGACTTCCTTAAATCTGTGTTTGAAATTAAAGATTTGGGAGAGATGAAATACTTTCTTGGCATTGAGATATGTAGATCCAAGGAAGGTTTGTTTCTGTCTCAAAGAAAGTATACACTTGATCTCTTGAAAGATGCAGGGAAACATGGAGGGAAGACAGCAAAGATGCCACTAGAGGATGGGTACAAGGTTCCTCGTGAGGGGGAGATTGAAGACAACCGACCATTCCATGATCCTAAGCTTTATAGAAAGCTTGTTGGTAAGTTGATCTATCTCACCATTACTCGACCTGATATATGCTTTGCTGTGAATCAGGTGAGTCAATATATGCAAGTCCCAAAGGAACACCATTGGCATATGGTTGAGAGGATCCTGATGTATCTAAATGGGTCACCAAACCTTGGAGTATGGATGGGATGCAATAAGAGCACTGAAGTGGTGGGCTACTGTGACGCGGATTGGGCAGGAGATAGGCTGGATAGGAAGTCGACCACTGGATATTGTACCTTCATAGGTGGGAACCTAGTTACCTGGAAGAGCAAGAAGCAGAAGGTGGTCTCCTGTTCCAGTGCTGAAGCTGAGTATAGGGCAATGTTGAAACTTACAAACGAGCTGGTGTGGATCAAAGGCATCTTGAAGCATGTGGAGGTTGATCAGTCTACACCAATGACTATGCATTGTGATAATCAAGCAGCGATTCATATAGCTTCCAACTCAGTCTTCCATGAAAGAACCAAGGACATTGAGGTCGATTGCCACAAGGTGAGACAGATGATTGGGTTGGGTGTAACCTTGCCGTGCTACACAAGGAGTGAGGATCAGTTGGCAGATGTGTTTACAAAGGCTGCTAGACAGAAGACAATGGAGTCCATCCATGTAAGGTTGGGGCTCATTAATCTAACCCAACTTAGCTAATCCCCTGCTATGAGGTCTCTACTCTTTTTTCCTCATCAAAGGGTTTTATCCCAAAAAGGGTTTTCTCTTTGGTGAGGTTTTTAATGAGGGAGATCTCATAGCCTTCCAAGCTTGACTTGTTCCATATGGTCAAGCTTGAGGGGGAGTGTTAAGTTGAGGTATCTATCTTGGGGATGATTAGAAAGAAGAGAGAAGAAGGGTTTGGGTCGACCTTGTCCGTACAAGGCCGTACAGGCCGTACAAGGCAGTACAAGGCCGTACAGGCCGTACAGGCCGTACAGGCCGTACAAGGTCGACCAAAAGCATTCGACCAGTTTTCACCATCCGGGTAAAACCAAAGTTACCCGACTGCTTTACCAAGGAGGTAAGCTTATCCATCCGTTGGAAAGGAAGAGGAGAGCCGCGTGGACAGGCTGGCATGGACTGGAAGGATCAGCATCTTGTCAAAGATGCTGATGCCATTTACTTGGCCAGGAAGCCTTGGTTTGAATTAGGCGCGCCTCCTCCTCAACCACAGCCACATCTTTTACCTTCTGCTTTACGAAAACCCTTGTAACTCTCTCTATATAAGCATACCCCGAGTGGATGAATAAATCATACAGTTCTCTCTAATATTTTCGAGTCTCCAAACACGTTCTTCATAGTCTCTCATAATCTCTCTTCTCGTTGAGTCTAAACCAAATCTTTCCTCTCTAAGTCTGTTCTTAATCTCTTTCTGGTTACTTTTCTTCTTAGATATCAAAAATCTCATAGAGATCACTGTTCCAATCACTATGCATTGTGACAACCAGGCTGCTATACATATAGCCTCAATTTCAGTGTTTCATGAGAGGACTAAACACATTGAAGTGGAATGCCATAAAGTGAGACAAGTGATAATCCAAGGGGTCATCTTGCCTTGCTATACAAGGAGTGAAGATCAGTTGGCCGACATCTTCACTAAAGCTGCAAGTACTTAGGTGTGTGAGTCCATCTATCCCAAGCTTGGACTCATTGACATTACCCAGGCGTGATCCTCTTAGCCATGGAGCTTCTACTCTTTCCTTAGTATGTTTTTATCCCAATGGGTTTTGCATACTAAGGTTTTAATGAGGGAAGTCTTCATGGTTTCCAAGCTTGACTAAACATTATGGTCAAGCTTGAGGGGGAGTATTGACATGAAGACATTAATAAAAGGAAGAGATCAAGAGAGGAGAGGCACTTCTGGTCAAGTGAAAGGAGTTGAACCGTACAAGACTTCTTCCACAAGTCTGTCCGTACAACCTTGGCTCCCAAGCAATCAACTCTGACCTAACTTGGCTTGGAAGACAAGGAAAATAATTCAAATCGACCAAGAGGAGTTCAAACTTGTTTAAACTGGTTAAGGTATCCGTTTGGACTGCAGAAACAAGTGGGGAATTAAAAATAGTAAAGCTCACATGTTCTTTTTAGGTTCCTGGCCGTTGGGGACCTGTCCCTTTCTCTTGGACAGACCAACTTATTTTACTATTATCTCTTTTGTCTTCCTTTGTCTATTTATGTAACCTATTCAGAACCATTTCAAGTTAAGGAAAAAGAATCCTTCCTATTCTCTTTCTCTCTGTCAAATTAACCTCTCTCTCTCCCTCTCTCCTAACATTTTCGAATCAAACTCCTCCTCTCTCACCTGTTCTTCCTTGTTCTTCATTCTGTTCTTCAACAAACTTACATAGGTAGTCTTCTCCATAGACCTGAGTGTAGCCCCTTGCCACAAGTCTTGTCTTCTTCCTTTCTGGTTTTCCATTTGCTAGATACTTGATGGTGAAGATCAGACGACTTGTCACTGCTTTCTTGCCTTTGGGAAGCTCAGCTTCATACCATGTATCATTCTTGATCATAGCATTGATCTCATCTTCAACCTGAGGCTCTCCATTCCTTCAGCTTCATTGCCTCTTCATAAGACCTCGGAATGTACTCTTGATCCAGATTACTTATAAAGGCTTGGTGTTCTTGAGGATAGTGTGCCATTGAGCAGGTCGCTTGTATGGGATGAGCTACTGCATTGCTGTTGAAGTATACTCTGGTGTTCTTCCAATTGGATGGATGGTACTTGACTCTGGTACTTCTCCCCAATGGTTGAATCTGTTGCTCTTCTACCTGTGAGAATAGAGAGAAAATGGTGAGAGTATGATGGAGAGTAAGTTTGGTGAAGAGAGTAACAAGAATGGTTGAGAAACAAAGATAATGAGCCTACTGGACAGATTGTGTAAAAGATAGAGACTGAGAGTGTTTGAGAGAATGGTTGAGTGTGAGCTCGTGTGAGCTGAGAATAGGAGACTTGAGAGATTATAGGAACCAGAGAATTGGATAATTGGTGAAGGAGAAACTTAACTCTCACTTCAAACAGTATTAGAGATTATGGAGAGTTTAAGAGAGTTTCTCAGTATGGGAGAGTGTATGAGACTTAGAGAGAATATGAGAGTGTATGAACCAGAGAAAATAATGAAGGAGGAGGCTCAATTCTCCTTAGGATTTTCGTGGGTACATGTAGGGGGCTTTATAGCCAAGTTATTAGACAAAACAACAACATTAAACTAACAATAAAATAGTGAAATTAAATACTATTATGAAATGAAGTTCAAGGCTGGTTGGGACAGACTGGTGTGGAGCAGGCTGTGGCATGGACAGTCTGGCACGTCCAGAGGAAGAGAAAGTGACTGGAGGAAGAGGGCACATTCAGCTTGGTGTGATAGTGACAGGTCCAGCTGCTTCTCCAAAGCACCCATGTGACTTCTACTGGTCCAAATCAAACCAGAACTAAGTACTTCCATTCAAACTTGATTCCCTTTACTTCTGGAGGCTCCCAACGTCCACATTAAGTCTCCCCAACTCCTTTCTTGCCTTGCAAGGTAAGTTAGGGCAAGATGAGTTGCTTGTGTAGCAAGACTGTACGGACAGATTCAAATCTGCTTCTTCCAGATGCTTGATTTGCTTGCTCCTGATTTGCTTGGTCTTTCATCAACTCCATCTCTGTTTATCCTTCATTCCAACACTCCCCCTCAAGCTTGACCATAGGAATCCTTGGCCAAGCTTGGAACTGAGATTACTTGCTATTGAACCAGAGATAAGAAGAGGAATGGACAATAGAAGCCAAAGAGATCAAGAGAATCATGTGCTCAAGATACTTGGAAAATAAGTCTGTCCGTACAGTCTTGGATCACAAGTAATCTACTCTAACCTAACTTGCCTTGGGAGGCAAGGGAACTGTGGGAACTCGACCAGAAGGTGTTCATGAGCTAAGGAACCGTTGGGAGAGAGTTTGAACAGATTCAAATTCAAATTGGGAAGAGTCAC
>CAJHQP010007893.1:0-29767 GCA_905132765.1 Moricandia arvensis
GCGTTAGAGGATCAGTACATCAGTCGATTCGATAATTGATGTCAGTAGGTCTTCTACATTGATGTGCAGTCATCTTGACCTGCTCCAAGGCTAATATATCGTTGAGGAAACGATCATGGAAATATAGCCCGCGTTACTGGGGCACGGATTACTATAGTTATGACCTATAAGATGTTGTTTATTATCAGTTAAAGGGAATTCCTAGGCATCAGCGTTCTTCCTAACTGCTCAATCAGCCAGACTCTAAAGTGTCAGTTGATTAGTTCGGTTTTCTTGGATTTACAGACATGCTGCCAATGGACTCTCCAGTCGATCCTTTTATTGGTCATTGCTCTGCAAGTAGTACCTTCCGTCAGAGGTAGTGAAGCCAATACCACAAGTTGCCATATATAGCGGAGTCAAACCATGAAAGTATCTTATCTTCTAACTATTGAAGAGAAATCGAAAAACACAGTCTGATACTGTATATTATGAAGAACACAAAACCAGTTAACTTTTCAATTGTGCTATGAGGTCTCAATAATTATCCTATGCAATTTCTGAATTGCATGTCCTGGATGTCACGTGGTGTAATCTCAGCAAATATGAGCTAAATTACAAGGCCCTTATAGATAATAATAAAAACTCGATTGTGGCAATCACAAAGCCACAATGATCAGAAACTCTATTAAGTCATAACTAAGGCAAAGCAAGGTACATAGTTATAATTGCAGATGGTCGAGGCCGCACTCCATAGAGAGGAGAGCTTGTGATCTGTACTAACCATCATAGTTACTTGTATGTTATCGCAATAAGTCTGACCATCTTTCTTTTTCACACGCACGCACAGTTTAAGAGTTAGACAATAAATCTGATCCTGACGTACATATGCTTTTAAGATTGTCATATTAACTATCTTGACCACAAAATATCATATTTTAGGCCTCAATTTTTATGACATTCCGATGCCTCTCCGCGAAATAACTCAAAGTCGCGTCTGTCTCTATTCAGTAATTTGTTCTCTACATTTGCTGCTTATATTTGCCTAGCTACACACCTTGGATATAAGCTTACAATGACACTCAATTGACTGTATTCGACTGTGTTCAAAACGTATGAGTGATGTAGAAGTCGCATATAACTCTGGGGGGTGGCTTCCTCCGAAGAATGAAACATGAACTGGAGCCAACACTTGAATAGTGTATTTTGAAGCTCATACGAGCATACGAACATGAGAGACAAAAAAGCAAAAAGCTTTCAGCAGTGGGGATGAGTCACCTGATAATGTCGGCCTATTTCTCTCCTCTCTCTGCTACAAATATAGTTCTAACATTGGTTGACCGAATTTCTGCACCTGACAAATTGCGACGGTGGAGAACACAACGACCGCTTCCATGATTATTAACATGTTTTTAAGTAGTTAGCTGAAGTCCGATACCTGCTTGCTTAAATCATTTGAATGAAACATCGAGGATTATCTTATAGATTTCTTTCTGTATATCTGAGCGGGTGGAGGTCTCATCGGCATTCTAACATAACACATCTTTGAATTAGGTGAATGGTACGGTTACGAACTTACTTGTATTCTTCGGACTCTGGTTACAGGGGAGGTGCAGCTTTTCTTGTGTAAAAGAAATCAAAATTTCTTAGCATATCCTGGCCATAGCTCAGTATGATTAAGTATCTAAGGGCCATATTAAACATCATACTCGTGAACGCCCAATACCAACTCTATTGTTTCCTAATAAGTACGGCAAGTTATGGAAGATACAGTTCTTGCACCAGAATAGTTTTGTCATTTCCTATTATCCTCCCCTATGGAAATCAGAGTAAGACCTTCTTTATGATGTAATAGATACTACGAGATTCTTGTTTGCTTTGAACTGAGTCCACTTGAATTTAATGTGAGGAGGTTTGTGTCTATTATCTAGTTTCTGAATTTACGGTCAACTTAAGCATATTTGGGCCATGTGCGATTTTATGTTTTAAGATGATTGTTTGAATATGTAGAGAGAGATTAGAACAGTTTGAGTTGAGAAATATAAGTCTTTTGCCAATTTCTAGCACATAATATGTCTTGACTTCTTTGACAATTTACTTTTGTATTTAGGTGTATGGAGATGTATTTGATCAAATCACAATTTGAGATATCTCCATATTACAAGTTTTTTTTTTATGTTGTGTTGTAGTCTAGACCAAATTAAAGGGTAAAAATTTTCAAAAACATGCAGTGGAATTAAGAGTACAATAACATCAGTCGGTCTTAGATCGATTCCTAGTCATGCATTAAGATGTAAAACTTTACACGTATGAAACTTGATATAGCATAATTTAATGTAGCCGTTGTTCTATAACCGTAGCTCAACTGCGTCCAGCCATCTTGGAGCTCTGGTTCCCGTTAATATAAAGCCTTACTCGCTCCAGCCGGACAGACGGTGAATTGAGTTGCTGTCGAGGCTCAATTAGCTTGGGCACAGAACTCTCCTAAATACGTTCATACATATGTCGATTGTAAGCTCCGTAAAATCAGACGTTGTCCTCAAAAAGGTTCCTCGCTCCACTCATTGGCCATGTGCAAGAATATCTGCTACTAATAGTTCCGTCATTCGATTCATATGATTTTTGAGTTCACATCACATATTTATCGTGACTAATTGGTATAATAATTTCCGTGAACGCCTGAGACTCGTGTTATGGAATTCCCTGGCCATCACCATGGTTATGGGCTCTGTCCTACGTCTGTTCTTTATTCAATGAGGCTTACTTATAGGCGATGTAATTCCCGCTCGTCCGAATATACCATGGCGTTGGTAGCTTCTTCGTTTTCATGCGATATATCTTCGAACAATAAATCGTCTCTTGTGTGTTACTGGTTCTGCATATGCAAATCGCTCATTTGGTACTTGGTTGGTTTAATAATTGTGTCAGTTGCTGGTTCTTCTTGTTGTCTACGTGGTCTGTTCTTTCTTTTGATTTGATGTTTTTTTTTTCTTATTTGTGTGAATTGCTACGTTCGCGCTGCCCATCTTTTGCTTTGGTTTCTCGTGCAGAGTCGTGGACCGACGGTAGGCGGGAAATGGTTTCGTTACCGTCGGATCGGATCATGTGTCAATTTCACCAACCCAGCCCCGGGTTCATGCTGGGGAAACATAGAAAAACTCCCAGGCCTTCTTCCATAGCAAGCTCGGTACTACTATTTTCTCGCTGGTAGAGTCATGCATGTTACACGTTTCTTGTCGTGTAGATGTAATTTTCGAAGATCTGGTATTTCTGGTCGGGTAGGTCTAGGTGTATATCAGTGGTGGAGGTGGAGGGTCAGGTGGTGTCTGCGAATTGGTTCTGGGGTTATGTGTGGATTGTGCAGGTACGATGTTAAAGGTGGGTGTCGACCGAGTGTTGTTTGCAGAACTATCGGTTATGTACAATATGTCTGAAGATGGTTGGGTTTCTGAACTGATGCTCCTCTAAGATGGGTAAGGCCAGGATTCCTCATGTGGCGACTCGGTGGAATTCGCCGGCAAAACGATGGAGTGGCCACGATTAGCTTTTGTTATGTCTTAGGGTTCACAAGTTTGATCATGGGGGTAGCCTTATTCTTGATTTTTAACGAGGTTCATTAAAGGATATTTTTATTATCAAATTAGATAGATACAACCTTTTTAAACTGGCATGTCGCATATGGCATCCCCATAGGCTTATGAATGGCTCCATTCAGGATCTCGAGTTCCGAAGGGTAGTTGAGCCGGAAGAGTTCCAATCTAGTCATGATCTGTCCATCACGTATGGAAAGGGTATTAGACTGTAATCTGAGGGTGGCTTATGGAGGGTTGTTGATTTGCATCTACTGGAACATGCGAGTTCTTTTATGTATATAACGCGCGGTGTGCCGATCTGTATGTGCGCCGTGATGCTTCGAGTTCAACGTTTCTTAGTGTGTTTAGAGGTGGTGAGCAATATACTACAATCTTGCACGAATGCGTGTGGGAAGGTTAACTTCTTAGGTTCAGCTCTTGCTTCTGCCGGTTGGAGGTGTTGGTATGAGTCTCGTGGGGGTTGTTGGTTGGACGGTTGTGATTCCTGGTGCTGGGAAAGTGTGAGGTTTGTAAGTACTCAGGGGACAGGGGGTTGTGTGGTGGGTGATATGACTTTGGGGCATAATTCTCACTGAGAGATCCATGTCGCAGAGGGCGTTATGGGTATTTGTTTCTTTGATGAGCATGGTACCATGCATAACATAACTCCCAGGATCACTTTTCTTTTTTTCAAATACGAGTTCTCTGGCTTCATCTTCTCTCTGAGGTGGTTAAACATGATTTCTATGTCATTCCATTTGTTTCGCTCTTGTTTCCCTGAAAAACATCCACAAATCTGTGAGTATAATAAGCTTCAACAGAGAGATTATATCTTAAAGGGATTTTAAAAACTCTTTTAGGCAAAGCCATCACCATCTTCTTTTCATTGGCTTCTCTGCATTGATGCTTTTGGATTCTTTTGCCTCCTCTTGAGTGTCCCTCATCTTCTCTATCAAGATCCATATCTTCAGACCTGTATGTATTCTGTTTCTGAAATTGTTGTGTGGAACGCACATCAAACTTGCATTAAGGTTGGGTAATCGGAACTAGATTTTCACTATGTCGATCGATGCCTTCGTCTCTATGTCGATCAGATCATGAGCACGGTGTTGATCGATGTTAGTCAATTCGCGACGAGGCTCTCGATCTGTAGGTTTTCACCATCGATCGATGCTCGTTGTCTTGCGTCAATCGGTACGGACAGGAATTGCCGAGTGACATGGAATTTTCCACACTAAGTTGTTGTCTTAGGGTTTCACTTCCTGCCAGATCATCATCATTCAATGCATTGACGTGGTGCTTCGCCAGTCTCATCTTCTTTCCTAATCAGGCTCTCATGTCCTCTAATGGTCTAACTTGAATTGCCTCACTTGGTTCTCCAACTTTTCACATGGTGTTGAGGTTTTCGAACTTGGTAATTTAGGTTGAGGTACAGATATCTATGCTTTCCGTTGAAATCCACAGTCATCTTTGCTGTTCTTCTAAGACTCTATCAACCATTGCTTCATCTTGCTTCCCTGAGTTTCTGGAGGAGGATATTGGTAGTAGGAAGATCCATATGTCCTTTTGTGTTGAAGGGCCTCGCTGTGAACTCTGATTAAAATTACTCCTTTGACTACTAGGAGTTCTTCTGAAACATGGACTCCCTTGGTCTCTGGAAACCATTCCCATCAATGTTGTTCATTTCCCCTTCTCATCTCATCGTCTCCAGCTCTATCGCTTCTACCCTCTGCAAAAGTAACCTGCTTTCTGAGAAATTCTGAACACTATCCAGCTTTGCTTTTACTCTTTCAATCCGCTCCTTGCTCATTGCTGAAGTTGATTTCTTCCTCTGAAAATCTGTGTTCTTGGTACTGCTGCAGATGCATATTCTCGATCATCTTGTAGCTTCTTCAGGGATCCCAGTGCTGAAATTTTCTTCACTAGCTATCAAAAGCATCCGATATTGTCGTCTATACCCCTGAAGAAAGTGCTAAGAAGCTGCACTTTGTGAACCCATGATGTGGACAGTCTCTGGTATGACTTGATCTGATCCATTAGTTTCTGAAAGACTCTGAAGGTTATTGTGAAAAAGTAGAATATTTCTTCTTAGATCTTCTGCTCTGCGTCATCAGAAATTACGCAGAAAGTGTTCTTATGTCAGTCAAGGATGTCAGAGATCCTGGTGGTAACTGCTTAAGACAATATGAAGCTTCTCCAACAAGTGAATACTTGAAGAGCTTACAGAAAAGATATGCCTCGGGACTTCATTGGCTTTAATAGCAGTCACATTTATCTCAATCACTCCAGATGATCCATAGGGTTTGCTCGTGTCGCAACCATGGTAAGGCGTCTGCGCTACAAGTCCGAAGTAAGAGGGCTTGATCTACGAAATGCTTGATCCATTCTACAAGTGGTACGTAGGCAGTCTTCATAAGGCGTGGCCCCAATCTTACTGCATTTCCGTTCTTTGAGGAATGGAGTATACCACTTCAACAGCCTTTTCAAACCATTGATTCTACTAACTTACCAAACCTTCAAACCGCTGGTTGAACCTCACGATTCTAACGAGCTGGGGGGGAGGGAAAACTTTTGGGGTCAATCGTCACGACAGAAGCAATGTTAGGAAACTACGCGAGAAAGTATTTTTTATCTAAAAACAGAGTATAATCTAGGAAACTCTCGTGTAATTTAAAAGAAAGAAGTTTCACGACAATTCTCAATATAGAATGGTCCGATCCAAACAAACAACTTTCGGGAAAACAACGATGTTGTGGTCAAAAAGGTTATCTCAAAATCAAATGTTAGAATTTTGTTTCTGTACGAAGACTTTCTCGACACAATTCTATAAAAAAGTCTCGAGCAAGGACCTAAGAAAAATGGATACACGGGATGCGCGACATCCACTCGCCGAGCGCACGAGTTGACGAACATGGACCAGACCTTGTGCCTTCTGATTGAAACTCGGCGGATCCACCCCTTGTTCATCAGATGTACGCGTAGGGCTTTACGATAAAAATGCGCAAAAGACTCGTTTTCCCGAAATGAAGTTCATGCTTATTGTATAAACGACAACGTTAACTTAACACCACAGTTTTAGAGAAATTTAGGAATTTTCGTTTCCTTTATTGAACTAATGAATCACTAGTTTTAAGTTCTTAGGTCATTAGAGATAAGGAACTCGCCATAGTCTTGCGGCCGAGGCTTCACCAGTTGTAAATGCTCATACGCAGATTCGAAATAAGATCTTCTTTGCTCTCTTCTTATTTTCAATTTACTTTACCTTATTTATTAATTTGCGTTTTGATTCACGTGTTATTTAATCAGCATAAATTTGGGACCTCAAAGGAAAGTTAGGTTTCTAGCTTCCTCCTATTATGAAAATCGCGTGTGAATTTCGATTCCTAAGGTTTTAAATTATGTGTGGACAATTACAAATGGCTTGTAACATCAACTTTTATATATATATATATATATATATATATATATATATATGGTTGATGAGTGTGAGTAAATGGTTGATGAGTGCAAAGATTTAAGAGATGGTGATGAGTACAAGATTTGGAGTGTTGTTTTTGATTGTTCGGACACATACTTTATGTTGTATGTTAGTTTTATAAGGTTATGTTGCTTATTCTAAAAACTAGTGTGGATTTCAAGGTTTAACATAGTTATTGCCAAAAATGATTATTGGTGTGGTGTTTTCATGCTAGATTCACGGTGGATCTTAGCTTGATTAATTTTCGGTTGTTGTACATATGTACACTATCATATTTATCATACACATGCACCCGTATTTATTGTACAAATGTATGCTATTAATCTTTATCGTATGCACACACAATGAAGATGGCAAAGACAAGCAAAAACATAAAAATAGTGCTTAAAGGCAAGGCCTGCGACGTAAAGCCATGTCTGGGTCAGCAACACGATCTGTTTTTGGAGTCTCACCATGTGTTTAAGTGAGTTCAACGACTGTAGAACAATTCTGCTTAGATTCTCTAAGGTGGAGGAACAAACCAAACATAAAAAAATGAAGACAATGATTGACATCAAAATCAGAGTAAGCTGCCATGGAATCTCAGTCAGATGTGATAATATACATTGTGGAAATATTGATTGTTAAATTCATTGCATAAGAGAAATCACATGTATGAATGACCTCTTAGTCATTTTATACAAAACAACATGCACAACAAGAACAAACAACTAGCTTGAAGAAATCACTATATTAAGAGCAGTGTGTACACTCAACTAGACAATATAAGAGACATACACAACAAAACACGCAATGACAAACGGCGTGTATACTTAACCAAAATTACAAGTTCTTTCCTACCCTTAGAAAAATAAAAAATGATCAAGCAATAGTATGAGATTGTTCGTATCTTTACTTTCAGTTTGGCATTTAGCAAACACCTAGTCTACAGCTTTAAAAGTTAACATTTGCCATCTCATGAAATTACAGAACATTATAAGGAAAAGATTCTAACTTGACTTCATATCCTGGAAAATCTATGCCGTTGGTGAATTTAACCATTGCAAATTATAAATTTTATTAACCTGCGGCTTTTTCTTTCCCAGTCGCTTTCTTCTCGTCGTCATTCAAGTTTCAGGTTTTCATCACCCAATTTCTTTTTGTCGGAAATCACCTCTACAATTTATCAACACAAACACAATAAGAAAAGAAAAAATGAAACAAAACCCAAAAAAAAACTAAAATGAAAACTTTGACGGAACTGTTGTATATATTAAGCCAAGTCTAATTTTTCATCCGCGGGTCCAACACAAAATCTATGTCTTCATTCAATTGTATATAATCTAACTAAACTAACCAGTTCAAATGTTATTTTACTAAAATATTCTATCTAGTTTCACTTTTTCAAGGAGAAAAAGGTCTTCAATAGTGGAAAGTACCTTAGTAGCACTAACTTTCTTGTATGTAATAAAACACGTAAAGTGACTATATATGTAAATCTCTCTTACATATAAGGTTACTTTCTGACTTTTATTTCATAATAAAACATTCTTATACTGGGGTATTTTTTTTAACTAGTGATGTCAAATGACTTAACTTGCCCCTACATAAGTGTAACGGAGCTCTAATTGTTTTAGTTTCTTTCCTTTTTTTGTCAATTCTGTAGTTTGAATTTTGAATAAGGGTGTGAGTGGTGGACTGCGAGAGAAACTTAAATTAAATTTAAAATTCCAGTATATTATATTTTAAATTTATATGGCTACCGACGTTAGAAAGAGAAATAGAGAAGGGGATAAGTGTTAGAGGTGAAGGCGATTGTGAGTAATTAGAGCGACGGTGGTGTTTTAAAGATGACGACAAAGCGCAAAAGGTATGGGAAGGAGATAACTGAAGGTTGTTTGTGATTTGCACAATATTTGTTTGTTTCTTGAACTCCAACCCTAATCTAAAGTTGATTTCTTTTCCAGAGACGATCGGTTGAGTAGTGAACGAGCGCTTTCCGGAGAGATTGTTTGAAACTGATCGACAAAACGTGTATGTGTGTACTTCAAGCGACGAAGATGAAGTGGATCTTCAGTCAAAGAGGAAAAAGACGATCTCGTGAATCTCGTCATCATTCTCCTTGCAACGAAACCAAAAACTCTAGAAACATGTTGTTGCTTGTTGATCAAAGTCAGTCCTTCCAAACCAATTTCTAAAAATCACACCACCATCACTATCACGGATCTTATTTAAACACAGAGGAGGTTCGGTCTGAGAGAAAATATCATTTTGTACAATGTTGTAACTATATCTATGTGTACACAATTTTAATGATATCCATGTGTACACCGTTGGAATGATATCCATGTGTACACTGATGTATGATATTCAACCGATCTTCCACATGGAAACTACTTCTCATATTTCATTTATGTTAAATTCTTTTTATTATTATGTGGTTCTTTATGATGTATTTATTCAAATACTTCTATATTTAGAAAATCATTTTTATGACATATTTAGAAACCATTTAAAAAATGATTATACACTGAAGCACATATTTATCTGATGGAGTGTGATGGATATACTGATATTAAATAAGGTTCATTGGGGTTGGCTGATGGTTGTGTACGTATAAGGCTATACGACTTGATTATGTACACAATGTGAGGTGTAGATGTGTAGAATTAAGTGAATCAACATAATAGTAGTTGAATGTGAGATATAAACAACACATCAATGTTGCTTGTGTACACAGTGGGTAGAATACAATTGTTAGATCGGAATGATGGTAGTTTTTAATTAATATGTTATGTCTTCAAACAGAGGGATATACTAAATGAGGGTGCAGTATTATCGTACATGGGATCATGTGTACACATGGTTGGAGAAGATTTTTCACATAGAAGTGTACACAAATAAAACACATTATACTTCATGTTCATATACACATTTATTAAATATAAAGGTAAATACACATGAACTTTCTTGTTCATTTCCAATACGCCACAACAGATGTATCATGGATCATTGTTTGTGAGGATAACTTGTATGAGTTTGTGCATACCTTATATATTGGATAAATGAACAACGTACATAGGTACCCATATCTACGTGTACAATATCTTTATGTACACCGTAGATTTGTATATAAATGAGTAGAGTACATAAGTTGTCCAGCACACAACTCAATGCGAAGCAAAACCCACGATTGTACACACAAATCATTAACCCTCAAAAAACAGTGACCAACTTAGTGATTAAGTAACGCTTGATGGATTTGTTCCTTAACTTCTACAAGAATCTAACATCAACACAACTTCATCGTTTCTCTAGCACCACCATAGTCTTTTTAATGTTGTGAAGAAACCAATGCTTGACTTCGGAACCCTTGATGAAAATTGCAAATGTAGTTTGTTAAATGAGACATTTGATACTTAAATGTTAAAACTTTGATGTTTATTACCATCAATAGTTCTAATAATGACACTAATCTGAGAGGCAATGCCCATTGTCAGAATCTTGATAGCAATCACATTTCCAATAAACCTCTTGAATATCATATCACTCAAAGCCAACTCAGCCATGCTCCACAAATCATACCCGCCCCAAGTCGAATACTCTTCACGGCAAAGCTCTGCCAGGTGATGACATGTGGCAACACCAAGCCTCACCGATAAAAAATGAACCAAAAGACCCATCACCATGGCCAACATAAGCAGTAATGCAATATATTTTAGCGGTGCCATTGCGGGATACTCGCTAACGAAATTTTAGAAGTAGTAATGCAAGAGATTAATGTGTTTTGGTTTCGGATTTTGTTGAAAAAACTAATAATAAGCACGATGAAGATGATGAATTGCTTAGTAAAATTTGATTAATCTTGGCCTTTCATATAAAAGTACAAAGTGATCTAATGGTTAGAAAATAAGACAGGGACAAGTCTTGTCAAGATGTGGCATATTGAATCTTGCCCCTCAAGAGAGAAGCGAGATATATGGCTTAGGTTAAGTCCCGCATTTCTATGGTTTGGTTAGTCAGTTGTATGATTAAGATTAAATCAGATTAGTTAGAATCATGTAAAGGTTGAAAAAGTGTCCTAGTAGCATAATGTGATTTATGTTATAAACATTGTAGTGATGTCCATATGGAAAGTTCTAGATATACTTGTTCCTACTCAAAGTTAAACTTTGTACCCAAATCATTGTAATCTATATAAATGACTTATTAGTCATTGAATAATACACACTAATTCTTCTCTACTCTACTTATAACACGTTATTAGCACGATGAGCAAAACCCAAAACCCAAAACCCTAGCTATTAAGCAAATTCAAAACACTAATCAAAGTTGTTTTTGTTCTCTAACGTTCTTGGGTATATCCGAACTGTTTCGTTTCCAAATCAAGATAAGTGATACTTCTAAACTATGTTTATTAGATTATTAACTATTATGTTTTCGAATATGCTCTTGACCCATATAAGCTTTATTAGACATATGAAAATCGTAATTCTTATATCAATCTGTGATCAGTCGCATGTTCTTAAACGTATGGTTTAATATATAGTGGTTTGAATTGGTTGAATTAATTATTGGTCTGAGAGTTTTTATCGTACTTTGTGTTTCACCGATTTTTTTTTCAATCGAGAGCTAATTTTCACTTGTGTTCTTCTTGCTTTAATATAGCTATGTGTAGGAGTATGTTTACTTAAGATGTGATTTAACTTGTTCAAAAATTAAATTGTGTCACGATTTGCAAACATATAAATATGTACTATAATATATTAGATAATTTTTCTCATAACCGGTTGTTTATGTTTATGTTTATAGATTAGTTATGTTTTGGTTTGGGATGGTTTATCTAATTGTATAAGTTAGAATTCTTAATTAATTCTCCAACTTTTTTCAGAGTCGAGGTGTCTATCTTATATATCCAAACCTTTGGTTTGGCGATTTGGTATTCATCGCTTTAGTTTGAATTCTTGGTATTATATTCACGTTGAATTTTAGCCGGCACGTCCTAACTTTGTGGTGTCGTCTCCTCTCCCATGCCCCCACTAAGATAAGTTTTATTTACTTTCTATCTTTGTTGAGATTGAATATTTGATTTGACATATATATTCACTGCGAAGTTAAAATATATGCTCAGACTTGATCACGTTAGTTGAAATAATACAAACCTGTAATATTGTAAAATTGTTCCATAGCACATACAAGTCACACATTGAAAGTAACATATATGAAGTTAAATTCCTTTGCTAGCATGTCTTTATATTGAATGTTCGGTCATCAAATTTATATTGATCTAGTTCTTGCCTATAATGATGCCTTATTTATTACTGATATTTATTTTGTGAATAATGTGTATTAATAAATTTTGTACATTGATATCCACTAACATAATGACCATGTTTTCATGAGCAAAATCTTTAAAAGTATAGTGATATATATTATGTAAAGATGAGACTTTACATAGAGCTTAATAAACAGAAAAGTATAAATCTTTCGAGATATCATTGATGTGTCAAATTTCCAACGATTCAATTCTCTTTATTAAGATAAATATTTTATTTTTATGTTTTATTTACAAGGTTATTATAAACTTGATTAAATAAAAATTTGCATGAAAATTAAACAAATTGATATAAAATTCGTTCACTAAATTAGTTGATTAGTTAAACCTTGTTAAATGGATATGAAATTAAGGATCTAGTCCATATACTATATGAGTATAGTTTATTTCTTCATATAATAATATGATTATGATAATAAAATTTCTATATAGTTTTGAAATAATTTTATATTTTATAATCATTTTTACATATGAGAGTTTTAAGTTTAAGGTTATATTTTAAAGGATCCATAAATTTTGGAGAACAAACTAAAAAGATGTATCATCACATGAATGTGATTATCTAAAACTTATATGTATTTTATATCTAAATATTAACAAGATCTAGAGTCTACAAATAAATCTCTACTATGTTGAATGCTACGTTTAAAAGTAAATTTTCTAGAAAGAGAATATCACTGATATCAAGATATTAAAAATACATATTTTACACAAATAATGTTGTCCGGAAGACACATGATTGAAAAAGAGATTAAAGAAGTTTATCCTTCTATCTTGTCTCCTTGAATCAGAAAAACAATGTTATTGATCACATCTAGGTGGTTATTCCTCATTCTCTTGAAGAGAAGTTGACACTTTGAAAAAAATAAAATCCAAATAAATAGTATTTATCAAGAAAGTGATCATAAAAGTGGTTATAGACGTGAATGTGAATATAATTAAGGTCATGATCCAAGAGTTTATGTTTTTAGAACTCATATTATTGCTTAATTTTAGAAATAAAGATGGTTATAAAATAAATATATTCATTCATCTAAGATTAAAGAAAATTATGTAATTACCTTACAAGGTAATAAAATTTATATAATGTTCAAGAAAAAGATATATATGAATACTCCCAAAATAGTACATAAATATTAATGTATTCTTATCAGTCTAAAAGTAGAAAGAATACATGAACTAAATAGGGTATATCATCAATTCTAAAATGAGATTTAATTTGAGATTGATAAACATGGTATTGTTATCATCTCAGAGGGGGAAGAGTTAGAAAATCTCTCATTTTATAATAAATATCTAGAAGATTATGTTTTACACTAAACTAAGATTGATGAATCCTTCTAAAGTAAGTCTATGGAATTTTGAGACAAATAATTCTGAGATAGTAAGGAAAGTAAAATGTTAAATTCATTTCAATCACAAATATTCTTAAGTCTATAAAAGTATTTTAGAGAAAGTATCTACATCCTCTTATATATTGTACTACACAAAGATTAGTGAAATGAAGATAAAAAGTATATATATATATATATATATATATATATATATATATATATATATATATATATATATATATGTATATATAAGAGGATGTAGATTATTTCTCTTAAGATTATATATATAATATATATATATATATATATGGCAACATAAGTTTACAAATACTTGGCATGAACTAGTTAGACCATTTTAGTTCAGTAGTGATGCGAAAGATACTTAAAGATTTATGTGTTTGAAGAACCAGAAGACTCTTTTGAATAATTTGACATATGTTGATTGCTCATAAGATAATATAGTAATAAGGTTTTCACTAGCCAAATAAAGTTATTGGCATGAATAAAGGAGATGTTGGTAGACTGATCACCCACCATACATCTTTATAATATTGGTGAATTCACTTCTTACAGTCTTTGACGACTATAGCAAAATCACTGGGATAAGTGTTAAAAATTTCGAGCAACACTTATTCGCATCAAGCCAACAAAGTAATTACTAGTTCTCCTATCATTGGTATTGGGTCAGAAACCAATCATTTTCATCTAAGAATGTTGGATGTGCAATATACATTCCAGTTGCTTCACCACAAAGCTTCATTAAGATGAGTTGCCAAATGAGGTTAGAAATATATGTTGGATATGAATCTCCATTGATACTTAAGAATCTAGAGCAATTCATGAAGGATATAAGTAAGGCTCGATATGAATGTTAAAAGTCAAATAGTATCTCCAACTTAAGGGGAAGAAAATAAATAGTTGGAAAGAAAATAAGTTGATATGAATTATCATTAATCCTCATACTATAGAATGTCAAATAGTAGTCCAAAGATAATTCAATTATATAGCTTAGTAAAGCAGTTGCCAAACATATTTGTTGACCCAGATAAATAGAGTGATCAAGTCACATATACCAGCTGTAAATGATCCAATAAGAATTAATGTTCTAGAAGAACTAATATAAAATTGCTAGTCATGCTTGCAGCGTGGCAGACATATTGGTTCAAAAAGATAAAAATCCTCGTAAATGAAAGGGAGAATACATTAATAATGGTCAAGAGAAATAAAGTGTTTGAATGATCTCCACAAGAGATGTTAAACATGACTAAAAGGAATTCAGGTACATAAGACATGAAGAGATCTCAATAAGTTATGTCATGTTTGAAATAAAATAGAACTGATAAGCAAATCAATCTCGATGATGATTTATGCATGCAAAGTGCAGTTTGATATGATAATGAGAAAAAGGATCATGAAACAAAGTCTATTGAAAAGTGTACACGAAGAAATGGGAAAGATTAATAGACAAAGATATAAACTCTCATGAAAGAGAGAAATATTTTGACCAGTAGTCGTTCATACACCAAAATGTGTAAAACAAGTGGGATAGATATGAGTCGTTGCACCAAAGAAAAGATCAATATGAAATTGATTGTGAAGAGATTAGTTTCATGTGTAAATGCAACTACTTTCAAGTTTCTTGTCAGTCTTTACAATAAAGGAAGAACTTGAATTACATGACCACTTAAAAGATTATCCCTAAAAATTGAAATTCATGAAAGATTGATGATATCAAAATCATTTTCCCGGAAAACTTCTGGCTATTTGATCAAATATGTTTATGAGATATATGAAATATTATATTTTATCAATACATTATTTATATTTATCCAGAGATTATAGATTAATAGAATCTTGATTTGAAAATAATCAAAACTCTTTAAGAATTATAGAAAATGGTATTGTGGAAGAAATATGTTTATACACATCAAACTGAAGATCTAAAAATGAGATGTTATATAAAAGATCCCTAAGAATTTTTATATAAGATGCTCATTTATGTTTGATTATAAAGTATCATACTTAAAGTGTTATTTGAGAAAAGTTTACTAATCTTTTGTGATGAAAGATGTGATTTCATATGACAATAAGAAAGTCATAATAATCTTATTCAAAGCATAGTTATAGTTGCAATTCAAAGAAAAGTTCTTACTAAATAAAATGAATTAATAATGTGTAGGGTTTTGGCGACTGCAAGGCGATTTCCAGATCCGAGTGAATCTCGACGTACGGCGGCGTAAGATCTAGTTTCCGAACACACTAGGAGGGAGGGAGACTATCTACACTCCTCCCGGCCTAGGCTCTCCTGCCCCTTGCAGTGACATCCCCGGTTTTCTTGGGTCAAAAGCTTAACCTAGACTTTTGCACCACGATAACAAGGTCGTAGGCGACACGTTACCGAAGGCCGTATACAACACGATTGGAAAAATTATTCCCCTCCATTAGGGTGTTTTTGGATCTAAACTACCATGATGTATCGTACAAGGAAAGATTGATCAAGGTCAGAGGAGGATCGACGTGTACGTAGACGACTCCATGACGAGGAAGAGATTATCCAAAATCCCGGAAGTTTGATTACACAAATCTGATTTGAAAAGCACAAACTATCCCTAGTGGCACGAATGTTTCACCAAGATGGAAGAAGTGTGGATGCCCTGATCAAACACATGCCAAGACACCGAATTTGGGACGTTGAGGGCAGAGTCCGTGGAACAAACCTAGGAAACAATAAGTTTCAATTTGATTTTGACAAAGAGGAAGACCTACAGAGGGTGCTTCTCCGCCGACCTTGTCATTTCACAAATAGAGTTTTCTCCCATGAAAGATGGATCCCAACGATTAAAGAGGACTTCCCAAATTCCCTGCTTGCTGTGTGTTAATAGTGACGGGAGTACCTACTCACTACAAGAAAAGATGAATCTTTCAAGAAGTACTGGACGAGCACTTGGAGAGGTGGATGCGGTGGATGTCGATAATGGTCGCGTTAGGGTCTATACTAATGGTGATGAACCCCTACAATTCGAACGTAAGGTAGGATATGCCAAATGGCGATGTGATTAAGGTGACCCTAAAATACGAAGAGCTACACAGACATTGCTATCGTGCAAACGGGATATCTCATGAGGAAGGTACTTGCCCAGAACTCTCTCCGGAACAGAGAGAAATAAATCGCATCGCTCGTCTCGAGCAAAAAGAAAAAAAGAGGAAGTAGCAGCTAGAGAGGCTTTCTCGATTCCGAGTAGGGGTTTCGAGACACAAAGGCGTTTTGATCATCAGGCAAGGAATCAGCCAAGAGATAATGCACACCAGGAGGACATACGAACCACAGGTTAGGAGAGCAGAGAGGAACGCAATAAGGAGTAATCATAGAACTGAGTATGGAGATTTACGTAACAGAATTATGACCAAGAGAGATAGCTATGCGAAGAATGTCTGGAACAGATTGGACTACTATACCGGAAAAACTTTCAGAGTGCAGAAAGATCCCTACCCCTATCAACGAGAATTGCGGGGCGACTTCGAGAAGCCTTAAGAGAGACTTGGAAGCTCTTCACAATAAACGTCGACCTCGGTGACTCTGAATCCTCCTCCAGATGCGAGAGTTAAGGGCACTAACCCCCTAACCAAGGAAGATATGGGGATCAAGCATTGAGAAGAGCAAGGACATAAATTCTAGATCAACTCGGCCTCTCCAGACTCTCAAAGAACAATATCAGCAGCGCCTAGGAAAGGCTTGAATGATTATCTCACCAAGGGAAAGAGTACCAAGCAAGGCAGAGCACAAACAAGAATGGCAACAGATCCGACCAGTAGAAAGAGGAATGAAGGAAAACACAGCCAGGCAATGATTACGAAGCGGAACAAACTTCAAAAGAAGAAACAGAGGAAGAAAAAAGACGACGCATCAAAGGAAAAAGCAATTGAACAGGACGTTTAGAGTTAGGGAAGCGACCCTGGACCATGCTCGAGCTTGTACCCGGTACTCTGCGAATCATAGAACCAAGCTATGAGAGGATCCCTAAGAATCAGGTGTACAAGGAAAAGAACCAAAATCGCCCAGTTCACAAGTAGATGGGTCTCTGCAGAATAAAAGCTACTGGGGACATGTGTTTCTTTCCCACTAAAGAACAAAATATACAAAAACCGCAGTGGAGAGGAAGTCAGGCTGCGGATAATGGGAAGCAGGGATAGAGGAGGATCAACAACTCATAAGTGAGGAAGAGATGAAAATGAAATAGCTGAGCTCTAATCCCAGTGTTGACATCGAAATGGAGCAGATAAAGTTAGAAGAGGATGATCTCCTTGATGAGGTAGAGGACGAGGAAGCAGCTGTCCCGGAGACCGAGGTGATGACTACAACAGACTAATCATGATCACACAAAAGAAAAAGTGACCGGGGAAAGAGGAAGATGCGAAAGAGAATAGGGGCAACACCAAGAACCTCCAATGCGACAAGAGAGGGAGCGGAATAAGAAACCTCAAAAAAAGATAAGCCTCAACCGATCGCTGCCATTAAAGCGTCGAGGAGTCAGAAGCCTAGACACCAAAGGCAAATAGCAGCGTCAAAGAAACTAGCAAACAGAGGCCGGGCCTCGCCAAAAGGCAAGCTGATCAGACACGGACGTCACAGCACGATGAGGGTTTGTGCAAGAGACGGTGGTCCCTCGTTGTGAGGTGTATCCCTCGATGCGTCAAAGGCCAGAAAACTTCAACTGCATCAGGTTCGGTGGGGTCCCAGAAACCACCCAGTACTCAGATATGAGTGTTATCGCATGTAACTGTCAGGGGGCAGGAGCCTACCTGACTATGCAGGCATCTACGGGAGCTGCATCGTTGCTTTCGCCCTAATTTTCTTTTTCTTTCGGAAACAAAAATAATTTTACTTTTTGGCAAGACTTTCAAATTGAGTTTGGTTATGATCATTTGTTCACCAACGACCCGGTTGGTCGTAGTGGTGGACTGGCTTTATTTTATATGGATTGCTTCTGCCGTGGATATAAAACTTTCTAATGATCGCATGATTGATATTGAAGCACAGGTGGAAGGAAAAAAGGCATACATTACCTTTGTCTATGGTGATCCGGTGGTTGAATACCGAGAGAATGTATGGGAAGACTATTGAGACTAAATGCAACTAGGAATGGACCTTGGCTCCTCCTAGGTGATTTTAATGAGATAATAAGCAACGACGAGAAGGAAAGGAGGAAGAAACGGACTGATTCTTCTTTCCTACCATTCAGAACATGCTCGCCGAGCTGTGGAATGATTGACTTCCCCTTCGTTGGAAACTCGCTATCCTGGGCAGGAAGAACACGAGCGGGAAGAGTACAATGCCGGTTGGACAGAGCAGTTGGGAATGAGGATTGGCACCATAATTTTTCCCACACTTTTGTGGAGTATTTACTGCGATGGGGCTCTGATCATCGACCCATATTGGTGCATTTTCTCTCCAAGGAAAAACGGAACAGAAGAAACTTCAAATTTGATAAAACATGGATGAGCAAAGAAGGCTTTAGAGAAGTAGTTAAAGCAGATTGGGAATCCCCGGGGATGGATGGTCAGGGGGGCTTGTATGAGAAGATCAGTAAACTGAGGAGGGCCATATCAAAATGGAAAAGACAGAACCCCTCCAATAATGAGATCCTCATGGCCGAGCTAAAAGAAAAATTGGAGCAAGGCACAAGCCGACGAATCGTATCAAGTGAGGAGGAGCTGGAACTTAAGTGGAAGTTGTGCGCGGCATATAGAGACGAGGAAACTTATTGGAGACAAAAAAATCGAATGCTCTGGCTGAAGGAAGGAGATCGTAATACAAGGTATTTCCATGCAAAAACTAAGCAAAGAAGAGCTAGGAATCAGATTACTAGGCTTAAAAAATTGATGGACCTTTGGGTGGAAACAGAAGAGGAGATCGAAGAAGTGGCTACGTCTTACTTTCAACAGATTTTTACTTCGTCAAACCCGGCCTCCATCGAAGAATCAATCCGGCACATTGCCGTGTTGGTTAGTGAAGAAATGAATCAGAACTTACTTCGACTCCGTCAGGATGAGGAGGTTCGAGAGGCGACCGTTGCCATAAACCCAGAGAAGGCACCGGGACCTGATGGTATGAGAAGCCTCTTCTACCAACGGTTTTGGAAAACAATTGGCAAAGATGTCTGCGCCATGGTCCGTGAATTCTTTCTCACGGGGAATTTGATGAAAGACTCAAACTAAACAAATATTTGTTTAATACCAAAGACGGAGAGACCATCAGCTATGACAGAGTTTCACCCCATTAGTCCTCTGCAATGTCGGGTATAAGATCATATCAAAGATCCTTTCCTCAAGACTGAAACGAATTCTACCGAGTATTATCTCCGAACGCAGTCAGCTTTTGTGGCTGGAAGATTGATCACAGATAATATCTTCGTCGCCCAGGAGGTGTTCCAGGCCCTAAGGACAAACCAGAGTTGCAAAGACAAATTCTTGGCAATCAAAACTGACATGAGCAAGGCATATGATCGGGTGGAATGGAGCTTCTTGGAAGCACTGTTATTAAAGTTGGGTTTGATACCCAGTGGGTCCATTTGGTTATGAAATGTGTTTCTTCAGTATCGTACCAGGTCTTGATAAATGGAGAAGCGAAGGGACATATAAAACCATTTCGGGGACTCCGCAAGGGGACCCTCTATCACCTTTCCTATTCATCCTCTGCACTGAAGTTCTAATATCCCATATTCATAAAGCAGCAGAGATGAAGAAGTTAACCGGGATAAAAATCGCACGAGACAGCCCAGCGATATCACATCTTCTATTTGCAGATGACATCATGTTCTTTTGCAGAGTAGAACAATCCAATCTGAAGAACTGGTTTGAATCATTGACGCATACGGGTCAGCCTCAGGACAACAACTGAATAAAGAGAAATCTTCAGTTATGTTCGGTTCTAAGGTCGTAGCGTCCAAAAAAAAATCGATCTGAAAAGATCACTTGGTATTACTAAAGAAGGTGGGATGGGTATGTACCTGGTAATGCCAGAGAAATTTGTGGGATCAAAGAGACAAGTCTTCTCTTTCGTGCAAGATCGTATGAACGAGAGAATAAACTCTTGGTCGGACAAACTGTTATCTAGAGGGGGCAAAGAAGTGCAAATCAAATCAGTTGCCCAAGCTATACCATTATATGTAATGTCTTGTTATCTTCTCCCACTAGAGATATGTAACAAACTCTCCGCCGCAGTGGCGGCGGTTTTGGTGGGGTGCACAGAATAATAACCGAGGCATCCATTGGGTAGCCTGGGATAAAATTTGTGTGCCTTTGGATGAAGGAGGATTAGGCTTCCGGAACTTTCGTGATTTCAACCTAGCTCTGCTGGCCAAGCAAGTGTGGCGTCTTCTCACAAAGCCAAACTCGCTTTTGGCACGGGTCCTAAAAGGTCGTACTATCGACACACAAACCCACTTACTACGGCTAAGGCGAACAATCCATCCTTGGCTGGACAAGCCTGATGGCAGCGAACATGTGCTCCAAGACGGACTGCAAAGGACCATTGGAACAGGGGTAGAGACAAAGGTCTGGGAGGATAACTGGATCCCTACCACACAAGCACGACCAGCCCTCCCGCGAAAATACAATTATTGATAGGGGATTAAAGGTCCATCCACCTGATCGAAAGCGAGAGAAAGGAATGGAAGATTGACCTAGTGAATGAATTTATTGCAGATCAAGATGTCCTAGAGTTTATCAATAAAAGTGAGCCCAACAGGACGACGGGATGGCTACAGGTGGAGATGCACAAACTCTGGAAATTATACTGTTCTGTCCGGTTACGATACTGCAGCGAAACAGAGGAGACAAAGAGAAGTTGAAGAGATGTTGGAGCCAAGCACAACGAACATTAAAAAAGCGATTTGGAAGCTGAAATGCCCAAGGAAGATAAAGCATTTTATATGGAACATGGTATCAGGTTTTGTGGCAGCAGCAAGCAAACTAAAGGAGAGGCATTGTGGGAACGAGGCGGTGTGCCAGAGGTGCGGTGCAGATGAGGAAACTATCAACGACATTATTTTTGAATGCCCACCGGCCGTACAATGCTGGGCATTATCGCCAATACCATCAACTCCGGGCTTATTCCCGTGTGCTTCTGTTTATACAAACCTGGACACACTTATCATATATGTAACTAACTCGTCTCCACAAGGCGAAAGTGCCTTAATGTTCCCATGGCTGATATGGTACATATGGAAGGCTCGTAATGAGAAATGCTTCAACGCAAAAGATATCTCACCTCTCGATACGCTCCACATTGCAAGCAAGGAAGCCGAAGCATGGCGTACCGCTCAGATCGTGGAGGAAACAGCAGACTTGGGACCAGGTGAGGGAAACACGAAACAAGATACTGGGATCCAAAGTCCCGCTGGAAAATGGCTATGCCAAGTTGACGCATCCTGGACAAATAAAGGGAGGAACAGGTCTCGGTTTTGTCCTCCTCGAGGATAACATAGTAAGATTGATAGGGGTGAGAAGGTGTGTACAGGTAAATTCAGCCCTTCACGCGGAAGCAGAAGGCCTGAGCTGGGCTATGAAAGAGGTGAGAAAGATTGGCGTGAGAGAGGTGATTTTTGAATCTGACTGCCAGCAATTGGTGAAGCTCCTTAAAGTTCCACAGGAGTGGCCTGCTCTTGACCCTGAACTAGATGAAATCGCTTTTCTTTCTTCAGAATTCTCATCATTCTCGATTAGTTTTATACGACGTGAGGTCAATGCCCGTGCGGACTGTCTCTCTAAGGCAGGACGATCACAAGGCTCAAACTTTTGTTACATCGGGGATAAGGTCCCTCCATGGCTAGTCCGTGAGGCTCGCCTATTTGAACCTTTAGCTATCTAATAAAGATTTCGATTGATGCCAAAAAAAAATTTAAGGAATTTAAGACTTTAATAAGTCAAGTATAGAAAGGGATAAGATTATGTTTCCTGATTCCAAACTCTAATTTGGTTCATAATCTTTTTTTACAATGTGTGACATTGAGCCCCATAGGCAAAAAGTTCTAGAGTATTACAAGAAAAACAAAGCAGAAGGCCATGAAGGTATGCCATAAAAGAGGACGGATATAAAGTACCAAAAAGACTATCTGAACAAAGAAAAACAATTGCAATACACTCATAAAGAAGACACTAGTCCTATCATGGTGTGCGTTCTAAGAGGAGGTTGGAAGAGAGGCTAGTGCTTCGCAAAATCAAGGATTGTAATTTTACACTGTCATGCTATGGAACTTATCGAGAGAACATTAGACAATTTACGAAAATGATGCCTTCTCATTTTTCGGCAAGTCAAATTCTCTTAAAACATGAAAGGAACAATTAGTGGAAACAGCTGATCGAAGATCCGAATATTAAGGGACAAACTGCTAAAACCATGAGCTTAAACCCTCTAAACTGCTTGGCTTTTCTTTTATCCACATTACCAAATTTTGGAGGTCAATCCCCACTAGATCAATCCCACCAGTTCTGACCTACGGTAGCCTAACAAAGTCAATGATCATACTGGCGCTCCACAAGGAGCATGCACCTCCCAAAGGCTACTGCACCACACAAACGAGGAAGATCTGAACACGTTCAACTTCTCTGCACATGGCCGGAAGTTCTCAAGCTCAAAAACCACTACCGAAACGAAGAAACTAATACAGTGAATGAAAGAGTAAGAGGCCCACTCAAAACGTTGGTGACAAGCTACTGAATGTTTAGAGAAAATCCTCAAACGGCAAGAAAATCAGAGAGAGAAGAGGCGTCTAGGCTTATGCTAAATGCTATGAGTCTTTTGACATATTTTCTAAATTGGTTCATAGTCTTACGAATGAGATACTATGAAGCACGGGCACCTTTTCCGTGACGTTTCTCTATTTATAACTCACAATTTTTTTAATTACCTAAATAATGATGCGGTTTGGCTAATGGTTACTGCTCGTGGTTTATATCAAATTTCTCTGTTTCTTTAGCTTTATGATTGTGTCTATACGTTCTTTGCTCTATTTATTAGTTTATGGTTGTGAATATATATTCTTTGCTCTACTTTTATGTTGAAATTTTTAGTGTGACTTATAGTAAACTTATAGATATTATATATATTTTATAGACATATATGTGCCATACCCGTATCTTTACATTTTAGTTTTGTCGCTCCGCGTCTCTGATTCCGTCCACATTTATGATCCCCGTATCCGTCTCGGGTGCAACATATATGAGATTTACCTATATATTTTAAGTTTAAGTCTCCAAAAATAGTAATAAATTATAAATATTTATCGAGAAATTCCCTACGGGTAGTCTATTTTAAATTCTTTCACCAAAGAGCTCATAAGAAAGAAAATGATAAATAGAGGTTTCATTAAAGGATAAATATACATTTTATTTCTAGTGTTAACTAATCTAGAATTAGGATTTAGAATTAAGAGGTGGAGTTTTGAAGGTGGGATTTAAAATTTTAAAAAATAAATAAAGAAATATTAACAGTTACATAATAAAATTTCCTGAAATGTTCAAATAGGCATTTTCGAATTTCAAACAATATTTACAGAAATTATTTATTATAAAATCAAAAAAATTATAAAACAAATTTCGAATTTGAAAAATATAACTAGAAATAATTGAAAAATTATAAAAACAAATTTACTCCCTAAGAGTTCTTTTGGTGAAAAAAATAAAAAAGCTATTTGAAATAATTGTCCATATTTATTTGAAAAATATATATAAAATGAGAAATTTTGTTGTTCAAATGTTAATTCTTTATCAACAAAAGAAAAAAACTACATAATTGTAGTGTTCAAGAAAATATGCAAAATTTAAAACCAAAATCAAAACTAAGGAGGCATATAGAAATTGATACTCTCAATGACGCTGATGAGAAAGGAAATTTAATGATCTGTATAGAAGAAATAAACACTCTCAATTCTTTAAATTCTTACGTACTGTGGCTCTCAACATCTGATAGAGGGTACAGTTAATTACCTCGGCCTATCCATCAGTTTGATTATGGAAGGTGTGGAGAAAAGTAACTTGGTTTCAAGTTACTTCTAAAGTGTTTTCCAGAATTTGCTTAATACTTTGAAGTCAAAATCTGCACAGTTGGCCAAGAAATGCCACACACACATTCCACTTCTTTAAAGAATAAACCGGCTGTTTGAGTTGCATCATTGGGTTTTCGCATGCTATGACATAGACCACCTTGAAAAGTACTTTTCATAACTACAAAATGGTATCTTTTTAGTTGATCTTGGGAAAGCCCAACAAAAAGTTCATAGAGATTTTTCACCCATGGTGTATGAGGAATTGGTAAAGACACGTATAAACCAAATGAATATGACATAAATTTGATTTTAGGCAGACAATCATTTTGCACAAAGCTTCTCGACATCTCAACTCACCATGGCTAATAGAAGTGGTCTTGATAGAACACTCAAAGTCTTATGTCAACCGAAGTGTCCATCAACCTCCACCATGTGATTCTCTGGTCAACAAAACCCTGATGGAACATTATGAAATACAATGTTTTTTTCTCCTTGAACAAGAAGTCATCATGTTGATAAAATGAGCCATAGGCGCCTTTTTCCGTGTTCCTAAAAAGTTTTTGAAAATTATGATCAGTAGCATATGAATCATTAAGATGTTCAAAACCACAATCTTAGATTCTATGGTTGATATGAGAAATGTATCTCTTTAACAGTGCATCAGCTACCACATTGTCTTAGCCCGTCTTATAATGATTATGTATGGAAACGTCTCCACAAACTCCAACCATCTAGCATATCTCTTCTTGAGTGTTGTCTGACCTCCCAAGTGCTTGAGTGTCTCATGATCAGTAGGAATAACAAACTTTTTGGAAACAGATAACGTTTCTAAATTTCAAGAGATCTTACTAACGCATAGATCTCCTTGTCACCTGTCGGATAGTTGAGTGTTGTCTACTCAATTTCTCACTGAAAGATGCTACTGTTCGCCTCCTTTTGTCGGTACATCCATATTCCTGAACCTGAGGCATCACACTTAATTTCAAAATTTATATCAAAATAAAGGGAGTATAAGACTGGTACATGTGTGAGACTAATATTTAGTTTGTTGAAATATTCTTCTTGGGCTGGTCCGCATGCAAAGGTAGTGTTTTTTTTATCACTGAGGTCATATGTGATGAAGACTTTTATAAATCATCGATAAAAACTGGGACCATGAAAACTCACACATTATGGTCGGTGTAGGTCAATATTGGATGGATTTGATCTTTTATTCATCAAACTTCAGTTCATGTGTACTCAAAACAAAGCATAAAAATACATTTCTTGAGATTGGCATAATGACCTTCTTGCCTAAGAGTTTCTAGAATTTGTTTTAGATGCTTAATGTGGTTGCATCGGCTAGACATTGGCTTTATGTCATTATATCATTAAAATAAACAATAAAAATTACTAATTGTATAGTCTTAACACATGGTTTCATGAGCCTCATGAAAGTGCTTGGTCTATTGTTGAGGCAGAATGGCATAACAAGCCACTCGCACAAGCCTTTTTGGTTTGAAGGATGTCTTTCACTCAATTTCCTTCCTTCATGTGTACTTGATGATCGCCCCTTCTTGAGTTTTATCTGTAGATTTTTTGAAAATTAGAATGAGATTAGAGAAACGAAGTATTGTTTCTGAATTCTTGTGAAGCAATTTTTAGTATGTAAAGAGAGTGAGTACTTTCACTTTTCTTAAGATGATTGTTTTGGGTACAATGTTTAAATACATGATACATGATAAAACCAGCAACTAAAACGCAATCCCAAAACCGTGGGAACCTCTGGTACTACTTCAGAAATATCTAGTTGATTATCTCGTCCTGATGTAAGCATGATTAGCGCAGTCACCATTGTTGATTTTTCTTCTCTTGTCTTTCTAGGTTTGTTGCTTCCTATTGTTCGGTCCAGATTGGACCTTTATCATTAGCTTCACTTTCCTTCTCTTGGGCCTGATCCCAAACTATACCAGCTACACTCTCTTTGGACTCTTTCTTTCTTCTCATCAACAAGGCCCAGTCTGACTGTAGTGGTGTGTGGTTGCTTCTTCTCAACATTTCCTCTCAATATAGGCTGGTGGAGAGCCAAAGCTTGCAATGAAGAGCATTACACACCTTTGATTGAAGTCTCTTTAGTGAAGATATCAGCCACTTGATCACAGCTCTTCACATAGGATGGGATGATGACTCCTTCTTGAACCTTTGTCTGATATAGTGACATCCACCTTGATATTTTGTTCTGTCATTAAACACTGAGTTAGAGGCTATATGAGTTTATGTTTGATTATCATAATGCATAATGACCACTTAGAAAATTCAATTCCAAGGTCTTTGAGAATGTGTTTTAACCCTACAAGTTTTCCAGTGATACTCACTATGGCTCTATTTTCTACCTGTGCACTTGACATTGAGACCACTTTTTGTTCCTTGTTTCTCCAAGTCACCAGATTGCCTCCAGTAAAAGTGCAATATCGAGTAGTTGATTTTCTATCATTTCGATCTCCTGCCCAATAAGCATCATAATATCCAACTACATAAGTATTAGAGTTGCAACACATCCAAAATACCTTTGATGTATCTCATAATCCGTTCAACCATCCTCCAATGATGTTTTCTTGGAGCATGCATATGAATGAATTGATTCACTGCACAACATATATCAGGTCTAGTGATGGTGAGATAGATTAGGCTTACACATCATCCTTTGATATTGCTTCTCATTAGCAGCTGGTTCCCCCTTTGGTTCATCTTTATAGTTTTTCAATAGGAGTTTTGCACGGTTTGGAACCCAGCTTTTCTGTCTCAACCAAAAAGTCCACAACATACTACCTTTGTTAGGAACAACCCAACATCAAACTTACTTAATTCAATCCCAAGGAAGTGGTTTAGCTCTCATAATTCTTTAATGTCAAAGGTTTCCTTCAAAAGCGATTTGGTGTGCTAATAACCATCAATATCACCACTGGTTATGATTATATCATCAACATAGATTAGTATCGCCACCATAACTTTGGTCTCCTTTGATTGTGAATAAGGTTATGGTCTGCCTTTGATCTATGAAAGCCATCCTCAAGAAAGCAACTAATCAACCTTTGAACCATGCTCTAGGAGATTGCTTAAGACAATACAATGCCTTCTTCAGTTTGTGAATCTTGGTATTATCAGTCATATCATGAAACCTTCACGAGGTTCCATGTATATTTCTTGTTCTAAAGTCCCCTTGCAATATGACATTATTTACGATTTTTGTGATAGTATATTGTTAGAATTAGTGACAAATTTTATACATCACAACAATCATAATTATGAAAGTTTGAAGACAATTTAATTAGTCTCTAATTGTGTCATTTTATTACTCTTTTGGGTTGTCACCATCTATGAAAATTGTTACCTGAATATGTCACCAAACTGTGAAGTTTTACTACGGATAACATTGTAACTACCATATTGCCAACCATTAACATTTCGTAACTAATTCATCACAATGTTAGTATTACAAAGAAAATATTTTCATTGTGACAAAATATTTCATCACATATACTTATTTTCTTTTAGTATAAGATGGAATTTCCAAGGAACGTAAGTAATAGTACTATAAGTTATTTGATAGAAATATTTGTTCAAACATACACCAAAATTTCTCTTTCTTTCGGAAACAAACAAAGTTTAACTTTGTACAAAATTTTCAGTTCCGCTTTGGTTATAGTCATCTCCATTTGGTTGATCCCACGAGATACTAGTGAATGTTTGGAATTATTCTACAATTCCGATTTTACAGTTGATATTATTTATACAATAATCAGATTATTGATATTGAACAAAATATCAACGAAAGCGGATTTTTTTAACATGTGTATTTGGAGACCCAATTCAAAAATAAGGGTTCAAATACGGGAGAAGACCAACCGGTTGGGGTTAGATAGATAAGATCCATGGTTTATCATTGGATATTTAAATAAAATAATCGTTTATCATGAAATCGGGGAATGGCTCTAAGGAATGCATATACATTTCTTTAATTTGACAATATGATTGAGAATTGTGGTTTGATGAAATTCCCAAGTCTAGAGAATAGATCTTCATCGAGTGGGAGGAAGTGGTCAAATTATTGGATGACGTCCAGAGAGAGTGTTAGAAGGCAAATAATGACATTCTCTTTTTCCTTGTTCTTATGTTGAGTAGTAGTTACGTATGGTGAGATCGAACGAAAGACCAATTATAGCTATGTAAGATTATTTTTATGATTTCAATTATGAAATCTACGCAAGACCAAAATTCTAGATTTAGATTAATTCAACCCTAATAATTCTAAAGAAGAAGAAAGAAACATTAACCTTTAATCCATGCTATGATGATCATATGAAATCAATTCATCAATTGATTTTCTCCTTCCTGTTGCCTTTAACTTTGATGATTTCTTTTGATGGAGAAAGAATCAAGTTCTTAAACACAATCTCTCTTTTCATGTTGTAATTATTATGTGATTTTTCTTATGTCTTACTTTACATGGATGTCTCTTTATATATTGACCAAGAGACACAACAATAGACACCACTAATAACTACTATCACACATGTGTCTTTACATATATTATATAGTACTATTCATAATATATATACTTTAATATTAGGTAAGGAAGGAGGGTTATCATACACCCTGATTCTAACTCATTAATCGAAACCGATCCATCACGGTATCGTCTTTTATATTAGAATCTAAATTTGTAATATGAACTAATCTTTATATTGAACAATAGACACATAGGTCAAATAAGAATATAAAATATTCTTACATTCTCCCACTTGACCTTTGTGTCATCTTAATGGTCTAATATCAATAATGCGCGCTTTATATCAGTTCACTTGATCTTTACTAAAATTAGAAATGATCGAATCATGGCGGTTGTATGTCATTTAATCGGCATAGTTCCTTCCATGTATCACAAAACCAATTCTAACTTTACATTATCCTTACATGAGAAAAACCTTTATTCTCACTTTACCATATGTTATCTTTAGACTCTAAGTGTATACACATCCTTATGATAACATATTTACTAAATCAGA
>CAJHQP010007894.1:0-29762 GCA_905132765.1 Moricandia arvensis
AAGTAGGAAGAGTACCGTTTATTTCCGGCGGTAGGAGAGACTCTGTTCATCGAGAATAGGTAAACCGGTAGAGTCCTAACTCAATCCAATCCATAAATTCGACGAATCTTCCACTTTTATAATATTAAAGTGACTTTGTATCATGGAATCGAAGAGATGCCTTTAAAAAGCTAATCGAGAGAGACAGAGGGGGCGAAAGATGGAGAGTACTATTGGAGACGAAGTGGCTTTAGATGTGGATGAGACGATCTTCGTTGCGGTGGCTGAAGATGTGGAGCGGAGCAAAACGACGGTGCTATGGGCGGCGCGAAACTTCTCCGGCAAGAAGATTTGCTTGCTTTACGTTCATCGGTCCTGCTCGGCCAGCCTCCTGGAGTGAGAATCTTCCGCTTCTCTTTGTCCCTGACTCACTTGTTTTGCTGTGAATCATGGTGGTTTATGGCATGTATAGATCTGCTGAATCATGATTATCTTTTAACTGATATATGTTTGATGTATGCGAAGACAATCTGAGGAATGATATAATTGTTTTACTATACAGAAGAGGAAGAGAAATTATTATTTTTTGAAACGCAGGAAGAGAAACTATATAAATTACACTTTTCCTGATTAGTCATTTAAGAGTTTGGAAGACGAAGAAGAAAGAAACAAATGATTCAATGTATTTCTGTATCAAATTGAAGTGGACAATATTGGAATGATGATGACAGTACTTTGTGTTTCAATGTAAATAAGATTGGCTATCAGTTTGTTTGTCTTAGTTTCTTTGTAGAAGATGGAGAATGATGACTTTAGCTGTTGTTCATTTCCTTTTACCTGTCTATTGCCAATGTGTTAACTTTCTGGGATTATTTTTGTTTACCTGCAGCACACAAGAAACTTGCAGGTGGTACCTTTAGGAAACATGCTGTCAAGGTGATTGAGCGTGTTGATAAACAAAAAGTGGATGACCTTATGAATTCTTATCTATGCCTTTTATCTGAAGCTGAGGTGTTAACTCTCTCTTCTGTTTTCATGTATTGTCTATTAATGTTCCCAGTTTATCTGATCTGAATGGAAAAACTTTGTGCCTGTTGTTGGGTCTTCATAAACGTAGAATTTACTTTAGTTTTTAGGCGTTCCTAGTCAGGACCCTTTCATATGAATTGACATTGTTCTTTTAGGTTCAAACAGATAAACTTTGCATTGCGGGACAAAATATCGAGGAAGGTATCTAGACCTGATTGCTCGACACAATATTAAGTGGCTCGTAATGGGAGCTGCATCAGATAAGCATTACTCATGGTAAAGATATATTTATATAATATTGATCTTTTATGTTATTAATGTTTTCCATCTGACCCCTGTCATTCATATTATCTATTTAAATTTGGAATGCTAGGAGAATGACGGATTTAAAGTCCAAGAAAGCCATATTCGTTTGCAAAAAAGCTCCTGATTCCTGCCATATTTGGTTTCTGTGTAAAGGTTACCTTATTTTTACAAGGTAAAACTTTTATTTTTATTTTTGAGGTTCTGAAATCATCGTCTTTCCCAAGCTAAACTTTTAGAATACATCTATAGAAACTTCGGTATGATGTATGTTACGTCATTGGATTTAGCTAGTCTGCCACCTTCAGTTAAACTGCTTCTGCTATCTGTTTTTGTTTTCTACTTCTACAACAACTAAAAGAAACTCTCTTAAAAGCAGGGCAACAAATGACGGTAGTAATAACAGACAAACAAGGCCTCCCTAGTACAGCTGGATTCAGACATTGAGACAAAGAGATCAGAGAAACTGGAATCCTCTTATATGAGGAGAAGGTTAAGATATTGGCATAGCCTCCTTGAACAAGGTAGCGCTTTGCTTGAGTTTTGCAAGGTCCCGCTGCATATTATATCCTTTGCTATCAGTTGTATTTTGTATATATATGTTAACTTTGTTACAGAACTTGTACAGATGGTGAAAAAGACACATGTCAATTGGGGGGAGAAAAGGTGGAACCAAGAGCAACTACTCATTTATCTTCAGGTTCGAGTTCTTCCTTTGGGGAGCAGGTTGGTCCCGAGCCGGCTACCCTTGAAATAGTTGGCTCAGATACCTTAGCTTCCTCAAATGTCGAGGTAGGAAGAGTTTCATCTTTACGTTCATCTTTCATACTGATGACACTGTCATGCAGTAGTAACTATAAAACCCCTTAGTAATTGTCTTTTGTCCGGTGAAAAGCCTTTGTTTTGGCAAATAATTACAGAAGCCATTGTTGATATAGAGAATGTTTTAAACTTTGGTACTGTAGAAACGATTATGTTTGCGATGTATTGAAAGCTCTACTTGAAGTTAACATGATGCTGTAGATTTTTAGTATGAGCAACCACTTAATTTTCCTGGTGATCCTGTGGAATTTAGGAGAAGAAGCGTGAAGGAAAAGTAGCGCGCGAAGTTCACAGGTATGATAAAGCTATGCATGATATCGGCCAATCAGAGAGAACTGTCTATGGGGAAGCTCGAAATGAATGGAAAGAGTATGACAGTACCATGGAGGCTTTATGCAAGGTTATAAGTCCAATTTATTTCTCAGTTTTAAATAAATGAATATGATATTTTTCGGAGGGATAGGTTATCTACAATACATCTTGTTACCATATCTAAAAATGCTTCACATTAAAAAAGAATACTTCACTGGGGATTCGTAGATAGCTAAGTTTAGGATACAGAACTTTTCCAATTAGTATAAAGAAAGAAATGATTATGTAGATCCAGGGTCCTTGTTCATCACAACAATAAAAAGCAAAATAGTCTAGATTCAAAAGATACGCAATCTTTGCCTCGGAGGGGGTTGGTTATATATTTTACTGTCAGCAACTATAGTTGATGCCAGTGCTAGAGATTCGTAAGCCACTGACACTGTCAAACTCGTTTTTCCCGGTTTAACCTTTTTATTGTTGTTATCGTCATGTAATCTTACAGGCGAAAGCCTTGGAGGGCTTATGCATTAAGGAGATGAGTCGAAGAAAGAAACTAGAGGAATTGCTAGAGAAAGAAAAGGATGAAGTAAAGACGGTAATAGAGCGGAACAATGGATTCATGAAAAAACTTCAGATAGTTCAGAGTGATAATCTTAAGTTGGAGAGCCAGATAAAGACACTGCAAGACTTGGAAAAAAAACATGGTGAGAAATTTGATACGGCTATGGAGCTCTTGAAAAGTTTCAGGCAGAAAAGGGATGAGATCCTTATCGATCACGAGAACGCGATAAAGGAAGTAAACGCATTGAGGAGACTGGTAAAAGGAAAGTCTATAGAGTCTTCCGGATCAGAAATGCTTGACTATTCTTTTATGGAAATCAATGAAGCTACTAATGAATTTGATCCGTCCTGGAAACTTGGAGAAGGCAAATACGGAAGTGTCTATAAAGGGAATCTTCAACATCTTCAAGTAGCTGTAAAGATGTTGCCTTCATATGGATCACAGAATCACTTTGAGTTCAAGCGTCAGGTAAAGGACCTTATCTATAATCTATTACATATACAATCATCCTCCGCAAGTTGTAATTGTTTTGGGGTCTCAGGTGGAGATTTTAAGCAGAGTAAGGCATCCAAATCTGGTAACAATAGTGGGTACTTGTCCAGAGTCTCGGTCTCTTATTTATCAATACATTCCTAATGGAAGCCTCGAAGACTGCTTTTCATCTGCACTCAACGTTCCTGCGCTTCCATGGGAATCTCGGATCAGAATTGCCTCTGAGATATGCTCTGCACTCCTGTTTCTTCACTCAAACGTTCCTTGCATCATTCATGGTAACCTAAAACCGTCCAAGATTCTCCTCGACTCTAATCTCGTCACCAAAATTAGCGACTACGGGATCTCTCAGCTGATCCCCATCGATGGAGTCGATAAATCTGATCCTCACGTAGATCCACATTACTTTGTTTCTGGTGAAATGACGCTGGAGTCAGACATATACTCGTTTGGAATGATTCTCCTTCAGCTTCTCACCAGAAGACCTCTCTCTGGGATACTGAGAGACGTTAACTGCGCTGTGGAGAATGATAACATCAGCGCGGTTCTGGATAGTTCTGCAGGAGATTGGCCAGTCGCACGAGGAAAAAAGCTAGCTAATATAGCCATCCGTTGCTGTAAGAAAAACCCGTTGAACCGACCAGACTTGCCCATCGTTCTACAGGTTATAGATAGTATGAAAGCCCCAGAAGTTCCTTTATCGGAAACAGCATCTTACTCGAACCAGAAAGTTCCACGCAAGCCTCCTTCTCATTACCTATGCCCCATTTTCCAGGTACGTTGAACAGCATTTCAATGTCTGAACATAGTCTGATGATCAGGAGTTAAGAGAGAACTCAAAATGGTTTTGTTTGTTTGTTGTGAACACAGGAAGTGATGAAAGATCCTTTGATAGCAGCAGATGGGTTTACATACGAAGCGGAAGCGATTAGGGAATGGTTAGCGAATGGGCACGATACGTCGCCGATGACAAACCTGAAGATGGAAGATTGCAATCTCATACCTAATCATGCTCTTCATCTAGCTATCCAAGACGGCCAAACCAATGGTGATTTTACTTTTGCCTCTTCTTTGGAGGGAGGCTACATTAACTCCCAATTATTTTTAGATTGTGACTTTGTAAATTCACCCTCAAAACGTATGGAAAAGAAATATATATATATACTAGGATAAGACCTGCGCCTTGCGCAGAGTGAAATATTTATTAAAATTTATATTTTTATACTGTAAATTTGATTATTTTTGCAGATCTTTACGGATCTGATTTGGTTTGGTTCGGATTGAATCTTTACGGGTCTGGTTCGGGTTGATTCTTATGTACTTATTGTTGTTATGATATATAGTTATGAAACTATGTGACAAACGTTATATATTAGTCTCACATGAAATTATTTCTTCATATGATCTTATATTAATTGTATCTTAATATAAAAAAAATTAAACCTTAATCATAAATATTAATGTGAGATTTTTAACAATTTTAGTAATTTACACTCGTTTTGAAAAATTCAAATACAACATATACAAAAATCTAGATTTTTATTATATGATTAATGTAATTATGTAATTTGTTTTAATAATAAAGAAATAAACAAAAATGATAAAATTATACAGATTGATATCAAATCTTTTATTATTTAAAATTATTAATTACTATATATATTTTAACCACATTAGGAAATTCCGTAGGTTTTATTTAAGGAAAGTCTGAGAAACAATAAAAATATGCGACCAACTATTTCTACAAATATTATTTTGCTAGAGAGTATAATTTTTAGACTATAGTTTATATAAAGTGCTCTAGAATTCTTTGAAATAGGATTTGGAAGGCATACACAAGTACCACATAGGATTGGGTTATTTTTTAATTAGTACAAACTTGAGGTTACATCTTTTTAAAAGATCCTCAATTAATATATAGGGGATATATATATATATATATATATATATATATATATATATATATATATATATATATATATATGCATATACATATATATATAAGCCACATATATACATATATATCGCAGGCATAATTGGAAATGAAGATTAATTTGTGATATACAATATCCACGTCTCTCTGTCCACAATATAATAACTACACTAACTACTATAATCCATCCGAGTTATCTTATTTATTTCTTCATTTTTTCCTAACCAAAAACCTTCCACACGTTTTAATTCCCCAAGGGCATACTCTTCCACAAAACTCCTCGAAAATAATAAAAGGTACCTGCAAGTACAATGTGCATTTATCCTCGGTCCACGTATACTTCGTACACACATCACCTATCCATATATCACCTATCCACGTATCACCCATTAAGGACAAAATTATCCACAATCTATTCATGACCCACAACAAAGTGTTTCACATGTAAAAAGTGACTTTGAATGTAAGAAAAAGTGGCTTTGAGTGTAATCAACTCTTGATTTAATACCGCATTTGAAGTTTTCCTTAACAGTCATTCTCTAGTACACATGTTAAGTATAGTCGGTCACTAATACGATGTCGTTGCCTTTCCCGGCAAAGAAAAATCTACGGTATCATAAATATTAAACCAGCGACAGAAACTAATTTATTTAATCAAACAAAAGAAATTAGTTTTCGGTTAAAATCTGGTTTAGTTTGGAAGATTATTTTTTAAACAAAATCTGTTATCAGATTGGTAGGTCAGTTTAGCTCGGTTTCTTTAAATTATAACTAGATTTTGATCCGCGCGGATTTTAATTTTTACCTTTTTAAAAAAAATATTTATTGATATTTGTAAACCGACAGTTTTTTGATATTTTTAGGTTCCTCCAAACTACACGAACCTTGAATGATCCTACTCGACACCGTCCGGAAATTCATAATATCCAGATTTAAAACTATTTTAAACCCCAACATTAAAAAAATGAATTGTTGTCGATGGATACTTAGATGACAATGTCTAACATCTGAATGGGGTTAACGTAAATTGTAATATATAACATATATAATTGTGTTTGTTTTATATATGTTTGCATACGTTTGAAGTTGTTCATATTGTATTATTGTTTGATCTATTAAAAAAGAAAATTTATGTAATATTCAGTTGAATCATATAAATACTATATTATTTTTTATTTATGTTGAAATAAGAAAAATTGTATAACTAACAAATTAATATAGTTGTCTAAATTACCATAATTTTTATGTTTGTATATAACATATTTAAATTAATAGGAAACATCTTTAAATAGTTAATGTAAAATATACTTATTATCATAACCTGAAAATATATATACATGTAAATGTATATGTATATTACATATTTACGTTAACGATTATTATTTTTTAAAATTAATCTGTTTAATCATACACATTAAAATATTTTGGGTTTAACTATTGATTTAATGATATATTTATGGATTTTCTATACAAATTTGTATATACAATTGAGATATTTTGAGCTTATATTAGTGAAATTACTATAAAGACATTAATAAAAAAAAATACTACTATCTTTGTTTCCAAACAAAAAACTTTTTAAAATCTGCTTTCAAACAATACAAAAGGTAATTCAACGTTAATAAGATAGATGAAATCATACCGATTTATACCAAATCTAACCAAAATTTATATCCAAGTTTAAAACGGATGTAACTTAATTTAAGTGAATTTACTATAACTTTAAACAAATTAAATCAAAAACCGATTACAAATTAAACTGATTTTTGGTTCCATAAAACTTTGAAAACCGAGCTGGCCGATTGTGAAGTCATACAAGTTTTTATTCGGTTCAGTTCAACAAGCTTTTGTGCAAACTGAACTAATCAAAATTATCCAAACCGAGCTCGCATGGCTAGTAAATATATAAACACCTAATGTACTTGTCAGTTGACTGTTAGGTATTCAACAAGTCAGAGTGATCAGACATACATACTTTGCGTCTCCTCGCCAATAGAATAGAGAATTTCACAAAGTGCCACATCATCATCATCTCCCATGAAGTTCAGATACCAGCAGAGCCATACCTGAATACAAGTCACGTTTGGAACCTTAAAAATATATATTAGTATTAGGGATCAATTCAAAACAAAAACAATTAAGTAGTTTTCTTAGTGATGTTTGTATTAGAAGTAGTCAAGGTGTAATGTTCGATTTCTCTCCATAACATTTAAAATTCTCTTGATTTTGAGGACCAAATAAATAATTGGGCTTCAAGGTCTAAATTTCTTAGAACCGGTCCTGAATACCTGAATCAACCAAGAGGTGCACGATGTATGACAACAACAACCAACACTCTTCGTTAGACTTTGCAGTACTCTATCTCTGTAGCCACATCTTCGAAGTTGTCTGTTGAAAAACTGATTTAATTAGAGCATGTAAGATGTTAATCCAAGTCCCACATCGGAAGTTTAGGTAAATAATGTCTAATATATAATAAGATGTCTAATTCTGATTAGTACGAGACCTTTGGGAAATGAGTCCACAAAATAACATTTTAAATTCTCTTGGTCTTGAATACCAAATAAATAATTGAGCTTCAAGGCCTAAATTTCTTAGAACCAGCCCTAATACCTGAATCAACGAAGACGTGCACGATCTATGACAACAACAGCAAACACTCTTCGTTAGACTTTGCACTACTCTATCTTTGTAGCCACATCTTCGAAGCTGTCTGTTGAAAAACTGATTTAATTAGAGCATGTAAGATGTTAATCCAAGTCCCACATCGAAAGTTTAGGTAAATAATGTCTAATTCAGATTAGTAGGGGGCCATTGGGAAATGAATCCACAAAATAAATCTATGTGGGTTTGCCTCTTAGACCTAAAATAGAAAATATTATACTAATCTGACAATAGAGAATTGATCATGGGCTCAAGAAAACCCAACAAATGATATCAGAGCCAAGATGACGAAAAATCTGCAAGAAAACCAAAATACTCTTCAAATAGGAATGAGAGGTGCATGGAAAAGACCAGTCAAAAGATGCTGGAAGTTTAGTTGTAAGAGAAAATTCTCAAAGTAACCTTGCGATTAAGAGTCCAAGATAGGTGAAGATGATTCGTTGGAGGAAAAGATACAAGGTGATGTGGTCTTTCGTTTGAGGGAGAAAATGTAAGATGTCAACCCAAGTCCCACACTAAAGTTTAAAAAAAATAATGTCTAATACATAATAGATGTCTAACTCTGATTAATAAAAGATCTTTTGGAAAGGAGCCCAAAAAGTAAACCTATGCAAGATTGCTTTTTAGGTCTAAAATGGAGAATATTATAATAGGACAATGGACAGTTTCACATAGGCTCAAGAAAACCTAACAAAGCAACACAAACAGTCTCATGAGGTACAAAGCCACTTAAGCGAAGAAATTGGGAGCTTGATGCTGGACTCTCAGAAGCAGAGATGATTAGAGAGGAAGTAAAGAGAGATCTTCTTGAAGTTTATAAAGAAATATTTTGTAATGTCCCGACCGCCCACGGCTAATGGGACTCCCACGCCCGCTCACTCGTTCTATGAGGCCCATTCCATGCGACGGGAAACGAATTATTTTTTTGGATGCTAGTTTTGTTTACTGGTCCTGCAATTACCATATGACATTTCCACATGTTTTTTCTTCACTCACGCGATATTATGAATCACTTCCCGATAATCACTCATCATTTGATTCCTCTAGCTCAAGCACACTTAACTTTCAAGTTTTCTTTGGATGTGTGCTCAAAATAATAAGCGCACTTTGGTGACATAGGTAGCCAAATCAATTCTATTAAGGATTTCATCATATACCAGATATCGGGATATTATAATTCACCCCCGCTCACATAGCGTAAAGTCCTCGTCTCTCAACACGACTTGTCTCAAGACGCCTCTCGGGTCAGAACCGAGATGGCTAACCATCTATGGTACCACTTGTAATGTTTCGACCTCCATGACTAATGCGGGTCCCACGCCTGCTCACTTAGCCCGTGGCCACATTTCATACGATACGCAGTGTGTTAATTTTTTTAAAGACCAAAAGTCTTGTTTACTCACCATGCAATTACCACATGACCTTTCCAAGTGATTTTGCCTCACTCACACGATATCGCCAATAATTTCCTGATAGTTCACCCATCCTCTGACTACTCTAGCTCAAGCACACTTAACTCTAGAATTTTCTCTAGATGTGTGCCAAAAAGATAAATACATTTTGGTGACATGAATACCCAAATCAATTCTATTAAGCCTTTTATCATATACCAGAACTCAGTATGTTACAAATCTTTGAAATTGAAAGAGAGAAAAAGGATAAGTCCAAACATATTTCGAAGATTACAAAATCTTTACAATCAATAGAGAACCGCTTGTCTAAATCGATCCGATGTTTGAACGTTCCAAAAGAGATAAAAGGACACAAACTGGAAACAAGGGAGTGTCACTTTGACCTAGTTTTGGACTTAGTCAAGGATGTTGAAATGAAGGTCGATACGTTCATGGAGTCGATCGAGAAGAAGAAGATTGATTCAAGTAGAATTTTGGAGTTCTTGCAAGACGAGAACAAGGACATTAGTGTCTTGCGAAGAGCTTCCTTGTGTAAGAAACAAGCTGCATGGAAGCAACTGAAAGAGACTGTTGGATATTATTGGTCCAAAACTGAATAACACTAGGAATATGAAATATTCTTATTGAATAAAGAAAATATATATATTAGGTTTATGAGTTATCCTAAGAGCATTATATAAGCTCGAAGTCGGATGTGACTTGAGAAATAAGCTTGTATCATTATATCTTCTCCTTGCATCATTGAGCTAAACTTTTTTGTCTAAGCTTGGTGGTGAGGTTGAACACATCATAGTGAATTTTCGGAATCCTCTGGCCCAGACGTAAGAGTATCTCATATTGAGGCTCTGAACTGGTTAAATTGCTCAATGTCTTTTATTCTCTTTACTTGCTTGTTACTTCTGCGTTAAGTTAGATAGGGAAAGACTGATTAACAAATGAACCTAGAATGAACGAACGTAAACGTGTGTTGAAGTTGATCGTGGTCTCAACAAGTGGTATCAGAGCCCTCAGGTTTGGATGTAAAGTACACGGATAGAGGTTGATCGGTTTGATGGGTCTGGCGATTTTATGTTATGGAAGATTCGCATGCTCACGCATCCTGGTTACTTGGGTTTGAAGGAAATTCTCATGGATGAGAAGCTGCTTCGAGAACCTGTTAAATCTGAATCGAAGGAGGAAGAGGATGAAGTGAAGGAGGGAAAATCAACTGCTCCAACATTGGTTAATATTGATCCCTCGAAGGTAGAAAACCAGAGAAATATGAATCTGATTGTTCTGAATGTTGGTGACCATGTTCTACGGAAAATTAGCCACTGCACAACATCAGCAGCTATGTGGTCCTGTTGGAGCGACTATACATGTCTAAGTCTTTGCCGAACAAGATTTTCCTGGAGTTAAAGTTCTATAACTTTAAGATGATTGATACTACATCTGTTGATTCTAACATTGATGACTTCCTGAAGATGGTGTCTGATTTGAACAACGTTAGAGTCATGGTAGCAGATGAGGTGCAAGCCATATTATTTCTATGTTCTTTGCCATCTCGATACAACCAGCTAAAGGAGACTTTGAAGTATGCAAAGGACGCCATAACTCTGGAGGTTGTGATTGCAGCAGCTCGTGATAAAGAAATAGAGTTAAAAGACAGTGGTTGGAGTAGCAAAAAAGCTGGAGAAGGTTTAGTCATGAAAGATAGAGGAAGGTTTGAATGGAGAAACGATTCGAAGAAAAACAATCGTGGTAGATCAAATTCGAGGTGTAAAGTGGTGTGTTGGCACTGTAAGAAAGAGGGACACCTTAGAAATGATTTTTTCCCTCTAAAGAAGAAGTTTGAAAGGGATGAACATGCTAAACCAGGTGTTATCATAGAGAAGCTTCAATATTCTGACGCATTGAGCGTCTCTGACTTGAATCTAAAGAATAATTGGGTTATTGATTCAGGGTGTACCTACCATATGACGTCCAGAAGAGACTGGTTTGATACCCTTACGAGATAAACGAAAATCAGATTCTACTTAGGGATAATCATTCGATGGAGGCTAAGGGAATTGGTTCTATAAAGTTGATGACTTGCGAGGCTCAATTTCTGTGTTGAACAACGTCAGATATGTTCCAAACCTGAGAAAATACTTGATATCAATAGGAACACTTGATAAACTCGGGTTCCAGCACAGTGGTAGAGATGGTACGCTCACGTTTCACAAGAATGGAAGGTTGGGGTTGAGAGGAAATCTGATAAACGGATTTTATATCCTCGTGGGTAAGACTGTGACAAACGAAGTTCACCATACAGAAGTTGCAGAATCGAAGAGTGGCATCACTGGTTTGTGGCACAACAAATTAGGCCACATGAGTAAGAAAAATCTGAGGATCTTGGTTAGCAAAAACATACTAACAAAGAAGGAGATCGATACTTTGGATTTTTACGAAGATTGCGGGATGGGAAAGACAAAGCGTGTAAGCTTCTCAATCGAAAAGTATGACACGGACAATGTACTTGGGTACGTACACGCCGACCTCTGGGGGTCTCCAAACGTGCATCTTCCCTCTCAAGGAAGCAATAATTCTTGTCAATCATCGATGACTGCTCACGTAAGGTCTTGTTATACTTCTTGAAGACTAAAGATGAAGTGTTCGCAGGTTTCTGTGAATGGAAGATGCTGGTTGAGAATCAAGTGAATCAGAAGGTAAAGTGTCTCAGGACATGCAATGGTTTGGAGTTTTGTAACTTGGAGTTTGATATATTCTGCAAGAAGAATGGAATTCAGAGGCACCACACGTGTAGTTATACGCCACAAAAAAACGGCGTTGCTGAGCGTATGAATCAAATAATTATGGAATAGGTTCGATGCATATTAAACCAATCTGGTCTAAGTGAAAGCTTCTAGGTGGAATATGCAGCTACAACAACTTATCTGATCAATAGTACACCATTGTATGCGATTGACAACAACACTCCTGAAGAAGTTTGGCTTAAGAAGAAGCCTGGATACAAACACCTAAAATGTTTGGATCGATTGTATATGTACATGTTGATCAAGGAAAGTTGAAGCCAACGGCATTGAAGGGAGTATTTATAGGATACCCACAGGGTGTGAAAGGCTACAAGGTCTGGTTATTGGATCAGAAGAGGTGTGTGATAAGCCGAAATGCTTTATTCAAAGAACATGTGATGTATAGAGACATGATGGGAACGACCAAAGATTCCACTGAAGAAGAAGCTAAGGATAATTTAGAGAGTGGAAAAGCTAAAGTTATCACGGAAATACCACCTGAAGGTGGAGAGCCTACAATAACTAACTCAACGGGTTCTGAAGAAGGTGGAGAACCTAAACCTGTTCAAGATGATTCTGACGGTCAAACAGAAACAGAAAGTGACAATGAAGTTGATACTGAAAATTTGAGTGGTGGTTTGACGAATTGCCAAATCGCAAGGGATAGAAAAAGGAGGACTATTGTTCCACCAGCAAGATACACAGATGTCACTCCTCCTTTGAACTTCACAGAAGAATCTGAAGTGGCTTTTGCCCTTGTTGCAGCTGAAGAGTTAGTAGAGGCTGAGGAACCTAGAGATTATTATGAGGCTATGAGTTGCAAAGATAAGAAGCTCTGGAAGGCCGCTGCTGGTAAAGTGATGACGTCTCTGGACAAGAACAAAATGTGGGTGATAGTTGATAAACCTAAAGGAGTTAAGGTTATTAGGAGTAAATGGTTATTCAAATTGAAACCAGGAATTCCGGGAGTTGAGCCAAAGAGGCACAAGGCGAGATTAGTGGAAAAAGGGTATGCTCAACTTGAAGAATGTATTATCAAGAAGTGTTCTCACCTGTAGTGAAACATATCTCAATTCGAATCATGTTGTCATTAGTTGTTCATGCTGATTGGAGCTTGAACAGATGGATGTTAAAACAGCCTTTCTTCATGAAAACTTGGAAGAAGACATATACATGTCTTAGCCTGGAGGTTTTGAAGTAGGTGGAGCTGAGAAAGTTTGTTTGCTCAAGAAATCCCTCTATGGATTGAAACAATCTCCAAGACAATGGAATAAACGGTTTGACAAGTTTATGTTGGATCAAGGTTTTGTGAGAAGTGAGCAGAATTAGTGTGTCTACGTGAAGGAGGTTTCTAAAAAAAACTATGTATATCTTCTACTGTACGTGGATGATATGTTATTAGCAGCCCAGGAGATGCATGAGATTTTGAAGTTAAAGGGCTTGCTAAGCTCTGAGTTTGAGATGAAAGATTTGGGGAATGCTAGAAGAATTCTTGGTATGAATATGTTCCGAGACAGAGAGAAAGGGATATTGAAGTTGTCTCAGTCATAATATTTGCAGAAGGTTCTACGAAACTTTAACATGACATAATCAAAGAAGGTGAATACACCTATTGGAGCACATTTCAAGTTGTGTTCTGTGGAAGCTGATTCGAAGGTGTTAGACACAAACACAATTCCATATTCAAGTGTTGTAGGAAGCATCATGTACGCTATGGTAGGATCGCGACCTGACTTAGCGTATGGAGTTCGTCTGGTTAGTAGGTTTATGAGTAGACCTGGGGAACTGCATTGGGAAACCGTGAAGTGGTTATTGAGATACATCAAAGGGGCTTATCAGTTATGTCTAACTTATACAAAGGGAAAGGAGTTTTCGGTTGAAGGTTTCTGTGATTCTGATTATGCACCTGACTTGCACAGAAGAAGATCGATTTCTGTATATATATTCAAGGTAGGAGGAAACACTGTTAGCTGGAGGTCGAATTTGCAGTCTGTGGTCGCTCTATCGACAACTGAAGTTGAGTATATCTCATTGTCTGAAGCTGTGAAAGAGAGCATTTGGATCAAGGGGTTTACTGAAGGAGCTTGGATTTGAGCAGAAGTGTGTTTCTATATGGTGCGATCCGCAAAGTGCAATTTGTTTGGCAAAGAACAAAGTCTATCATGAGAGGACTAAGCATGTTGCTACAAAGTACCATTTTATCAGAGATTGGATCGCATGTGGAGAGGTGGAGGTGGTGAAGATTCCAACCTCAAGAAACCGGCTGATGTTTTGACAAAGGTTGTGCCGGTGAACAAGTTCAACGACGCTTTGGAGTTGTTGAAGGTGACTAAAGCCTGAAAATAGCTTCGTCATTGCCAGTGTAAAGATTTGAAGTGAAATCACTATGAAGATGTTTTCAGTTGTTGACTCAAGGTGGAGTTTGTTGGATATTATTGGTCCAAAACTGAATAACATTAAGAATAGGAAATATTCCTATTGAATAAAGGAAAAACATATATTCGATTAGGATTAGGAGTTGTCCTAAGAGAATTATATAAGCTCGAAGTCGGATGTGACTTGTGAAATAAGCTTGTATCGTTATCTCTTCTCCTTGCATCATTGAGCTAAACTTGTTTTGTCTAAACTCGGTGGTGAGGTTGAACACATCATAGTGGATTGCTGGAATCCTCTAGCCCAGACGTAAGAGTAGCTCATATCGAGGCTCTGAACTGGTTAAATTGCTTTGTGTCATTTATTCTCTTAATTGCTTGTTAATTCCGCGTTAAGTTAGATAGGGAAAGAGCGATTAACAAACGAACCGAGAACAAACGAACCTAAACGTGTGTTGAAGTTGATTGTGGTCTAAACAGAGACGAATGAGCAGAAGAGATAAGTGTTGCTGCAAGTTGCAGAACGCGGCTGATAGAGCATAGGGTTTAGTTCTGGGTTTTAGGAATCAGCAAAAGAAAGCTCAGAAACTAGAAATCTTGCAAAGGATGAACAAGAAGAAGATGAGAATAGTATGGTATGTCATGTTTCTTTGCTCACATTCTTGTTGATCCTTACTATAATGGAGTCTACTAGCATTAACATGTTGTAGCAGTAGAGAAGACAATGAAAAATCTATTTGAAGCTCTCATTGGAGGAAACAAGGTTAGTTATGGTTAAGCTTGTTTCTTGATGCACAAGAAAGCTATGGTTTAAGCTTGTTTCTTGATGCACAAGAAATATCTGAAAGTAATAAGAGAAAAATAATGTCATTTTCAGGTTAGAATAAGCAAATTGAATAAAACTATAGAGGAACAAGCTCAGACAATAGAAGAGAACATGATGAATATTGACAAGCTGCAAAACCAAGAGAGACCTCTATCTAAAAACGTAATGTATTAGCATCTGACTTACTTCCATTTTTATGTTTTCTTGATATTGTAATGAATTGCTTAATCCGAGAGACTTCTTTTACCTAAACATAAGGTAGAAGTTTCAACATTGTGGATAACAGGTAAGGGATTTTGCGGATCAATGATAGTATAAACTTCTGCGACTTCAATATTTGTAAGGTTCTCTGTTGAAGGATGGAGACAAAGAGGATAACCAACTAAGCCTGCAATTTCCTTCAGCGCATCTTTATTGAAAAACTGTTATGTTAACCTGTAATTTCAAGTCAAACCGGCGCCGTTGATAGGGATGAATTTTCTGACCATTTAGCAACAAACATCGTCTGACCATAAATTTGCCATAGACATTAGCTTAGAATGAGTCTGTGAGCGTTTAGATAGGGTACCTGAAAACGAAAAGCGTTACCCTCCATCTTTGAGGCTGCAATGTCTCGTCTTTGCTTACTCCAAATTTTGTTAACGATTGCGTGCACTGCTCCACGAGCTGGCGACTCCTTATAGAATTGGCCGATAATAAGAGAAGTTATAGTGAATCTCTTACTCTAGGTAGAAGAGCTACAGAAGTTAATAAGAGAAGCTGAATCAGAAGCAAGTAGATGGAGAGAACCTTGTGGGCTAGAAGTTGAAGCCGGTCAACGCGAAGTCCAAGAACGTGATGAGCTCGTATGTTTCCGTTGGGATACAATCCAAGTCCCACATCGGAAGTTTAGACAGAAAGTGTCTAATATATAAGTAGTGTCCAACTCTGATTAGTATGAGGCCTTTTGGGAAGGAACCCAAAAACAAATCCGTGCGGGCTTTGCCTCTTGGACCCAAAGCGTACAATATCATACTCTGGACAGAGTTGGACATGGGCTTCAGAAAAGCGCCACAGTGGTATCAGAGACTAGGTTGGAAAAGTGGACCTAGAAAAGTGGGTTGGGCCTGCATGTTCGTTGTGGGAGGAAGTTCCACAAAGTGACTTTGCGATTAAGGGGTGCCAGAGGCTTGTGTCGGAATCTTCCTAAGGGTTAAGTGAAGAGTTCCGTTGGTGAGTATGGCGGTACAAGATGGTATCAGGTTTCGCAAGGAGGTTGGAGTCGGAGGAGTTATGTGGTCCTTGGTTTGAGGGGGAGATTGTTGGGATACAATCCAAGTTCCACATCGAAAGTTTAGACAGAAAGTGTCTAATATATAAGTAGCGTCCAACTCTGATTAGTATGAGGCCTTTTGGGAAGGAACCCAAAAAACAAATCCGTGCGGGCTTTGCCTCTTGGGCCCAAAGCGGACAATATCATACTATGGACAGAGTTGGACATGGGCTTCAGAAAAGCGCCACAGAAGGCCTCATACTAATCAGATTTGGACACTACTTATATATTAGACACTTTCTGTCTAAACTTCCGATGTGGACTTGGATTGTATCCCAACATTCTTCCCCTCAAACCAAGGACCACATAACTCCTTGGACTCCAACCTCCTTGCGAAACCTGGTACCATATTGTACCGCCATACTCACCAACGAAACTCTTCACTTAACCCTTAGGAAGATTTCGACACAAGCCTCGACACCCCTTAATCGCAAAGTCACTTTGAGGAACTTCCTCCCACAACGAACATGAAGGCCCAACCCACTTTTCTAGGTCCACTTTTCCAACCTAGTCTCTGATACCACTGTGTCGCTTTTCTGAAGCCCATGTCCAACTCTGTCCATGGTATTATATTGTCCACTTTGGGCCCAAGAGGCAAAGCCCGCACGGATTTGTTTTTGGGTTCCTTCCCAAAAGGCCTCAGACTAATCAGAGTTGGATTTTTCTTTATATATTAGACACTTCTTGTCTAAATTTCCAATGTGGGACTTTGTTTGATATCTCACATTCTCCCCATCAAACTAAGGACCACACTCATCTCGTGTGTTTCTCATTCAGCGAATTATCTTGGCACCATCTTGTACCTCCTCTTCCAACTTGAAGGGTCCCATTCCTACTCGAGGGATATTTTGGTCTTCTTGCAGATCTTTGTCAAACCGCTCTGATACCAATTGTTGGATTTGTTAAAGCCCATGTCCAACTCTTTATTATTCGATTAGTACGATATTGTCCACTTTGGGCTTACTAGGGAAGCCCGCATGGATTTACTTTTGATTTCCTTTCCAGAAAGGCCTCATACTAATCAGAGTTGGACACTACTTATATATTAGAAACTTTCTGTTTAAACTTCCGATGTAAGACTTGGATTGTTTCCCAACAGTTTCAACCACTATTCCAAACCTAAAGTCAATAACAAACCCAATAACTGAAGATGAGATCAGCATTGTCGATATCAGAAGGGAAACTAAAACTGAAAGAAGATTTGGCTAAGCTGCAATGGAAGCAGCTGAGAGGTTGCTGTGATTGTCTGCGAGAAGAATAGCTGGATTGGCCCTTGTGTCGTTTTCCTGCTTCTGCTGTGACTGGTACTGATAGTTCTTCATGTATCCAATAGAGCATTGTTACGATATGGTGCTTGATCGAGTAGTGATTTGGACAAGAGTTGTGTAGACTAAGTATGACCAAACTAGAGTTATTTGTAGTGTAGAAAAACTACACAAGCTTCTATTATTGCAATTTGCAAAGCTTAGATTTTCATTCAGCACTTGCTACTAGTTTGCATATGCTTGTAATAACAGAAAATACAAAACAAAAGAAAACAAAAAAGCTAAATGGCATATCCATTTTAATAAGATTATATAAGGTTATATTATCTGTTTTCCCATTCATCTAAAAAGCCATTATTATTCCAAAATCTAATTTTAACTTTCAAAAAAAAAAAAACTATATGATATCTCACTCCCATCTTTTTTCTTAACTCTTTGAACTATATCTGAATATTTTTTTTCTTAAAATGAAACCAAGTTTTAACACTCAGCAAAATGTCCAATGGCCGAAACAGAATAGTAAAAGTTCAAGAGATCATCAATCGGATTTGAACACGAGGTTACATGAGTTTGAAGAAGCACTGACAACACTAGCCAGCTCGTTGAGTATCTCAAGTCTCTTTCCCAACTTTTCCATCTTTTCCGGTTTGATGGGTTTTGTGGAGAACGTTGCTTTCTTCAACTGTCTAGCGTTTTGTAGAATGTACGTGGCCAATTCTTTCTCATCTTCTCGTTGCCATTTGTATCTTTTCCACACAAATGTTTCAAGATGGAACAACAAACATTCTGGTACACATTTGGGTTGGTTCCAATTCCACTCACAGGACAATCTTCATCCCTTAAATAATATGGCTAAAACCAAATGCAATTAAAAAATAATCTATCATCCAAAATACTTGTGAAAACTAAAGTAGTTGCAGGCTAAAGAAATGACTTACAGGGACCAGCTTGAGGATTTGCAATTTAGGAGAACTATCGAGCATGCGTGCAAGTAGATTCCACCACTCTTTTTTACCTGTACATAGCTCCAACGATACCAGCTGACAGAAGATACTACCTGTAGGATACTTGATCTGTGCACTAAGCAAATTTTAGTACACTAAACAATATTTGATGTCAAGAATAAAAGCTTCAAATCTTAAAACTACCTCTAAGGGTGATAAGTGTAAGCAAAGCCGTGTGGCTGAAATAAGAGATACCAGAATGTTATCATTGGCTATATTGTAAACGTCAATGATATTTGCCTCTACCAGCTCTGGCGAATTCTCAATCAAAAGAACCTCACGACCAACGAACCCTGACATGTCTAAGTATTTCAAAGAAGGAGCATTTATCACATAACCTCCTCCACCCCTTTCCACTGGGTTATCCTCTTCCATGGTTAGTCTTTGTAACGATGGCACATCAATAAAGAAAGTCTTGACATCTACATAGCTTCCTCGAAACACGACCAAATCTTCAAGTCTAGGGCAGCCAGATAAAAGGTTGCAAACAGATTCTTCGTCATTGAACATCACGTAGTGAAGGTGTAGCTTTCTAAGAGACATCAAGCAAACCCTAGAAGGAAAGTGTAGAAGAATGCAATGTTTGAGTTTTAAGGACTCGAGTGTATTGTTCCAGCTACACAAAACACTTGGGAATCTGACTACGTCGTCCTTCATAACCGAAACGCTGAGAACCAGTTCACGCGTACGTTACGCGAAAATGCAACTCCAAGCCATATTCCAACATCGGAAGCGTCGCCTTCATGTTTAATTTTTAAATGCAATCTCTCCAGAAAAGAAGCTTTATGTAGAGCCATAGACCTGTACACATGCTCCGAAAATGTGTAGGAATAATAAGAATCGAACTTGAGTTTTGGCACCATCTTCCATAGATATCTCCAACGTTTAGACAAAAAGCTAGTGTATATCACATCTTCTGTTCGAAGGGAAGATAATATCCGCAGAAGCAAATCATCAGGTAATGCACTGAGTCTGTCCTCATTCACTACATCTCGTTTTCTCCAACTCTCACCACCGATTTTTCTGTCGGAAAATTAACAAAAAGAAAAACATAATTATATATAGGGTTTGGAGCAAGCATAAATGAAATAGAGAATCGTACGATTTTTGTTCCATTTTCAGAACACAAATCCGACTGAAGCTTAGAGATGATTATGGGGGGCCGTTCAGCTTCATAACCATTGTGTTTGATTAGTAAAAGAAACAGCAAGCAACAAAACCCTAATTAGTCTACAAAAGTCGACACATGTGAAATAATGACACCGATCGGTTTTCTTTTGTTTTAAATTGAACCGAATTCAACAACTTCACATGGAAGGTTTATCTTCTTTCTTATTAAAAAAAGGCCTAATAATGCACGCAATTAGAATATCTTTAACCGCATTCCATATTTTTCATTTTTTTATTTTACAAAAAAAAGAAATTTAAACGAACCACTCGTACACCGTCACGTGTTAATTGAGTTTGCAAACAGTACAAAAACCATTGCTTAATTTAAACTATAGGAGATGGTACTTAAAGTTTTGGTGGGTTCCACCCCTTAGAGCATCATTATCTCTAAGAACCCTTAAAGGGTTCTTAATTATTATTTTTTTTGGTCTGTTTTTAGAAAAAAAAAAAAGGAAGAACCAATTGTGGGCCGCCACATGTCAGTGGGGCCCACGAACAGTGCAAGAACTAGTTTTTGCAGAAAAAACTTTAAGAGCTGAGTTCTTAAGAAAACAGTGGCCCCATGCTAAGAATCCTGGCTAAGAGCCAGAGATAATGATGCTCTTAGAGACCCCTCTAAACACCCTCTAAGAACTATGATCTATGATTAAAGATGCTTTTAAGGCCGAATGAGGAAGAAGCTCTTCTTCTATGACTTATCTCCTCACCTCGCTGAAAACCAAACCATTCGCTTGTGTTTGATTAGTGAAAGGATCAGTCACAGAACCTCATACGGTTTACTTTTTAATGGGCGTTTTATTTGCTCGGCCCGTTTAAATGGAAGCCCAATCAAAGAAAGTGTCACCAGGTGTCTATTAGGGTTTTAGTATTTAAATACAAAGAAACCTAGACATTATCTCTTGTCTCGCCGCAGGAGAAAGGAAGCTCTCTTCAGTGACATTGTGAGTACTCTTCATCTTAATTTCTCGTCTTTTCTAGTGAGACCTATCGTTAGAATCACGCAGACAAAGGCATGTTTCGGTTTTTTATCTCGTAATCTGATTCTTTTGTGCTCGTCTAGCGCCTGAAATGTCTGTTCCTTGTCTTAATGTCTTGATATAAGCGTTGTTTTCTTGAGTTCGTTGATTTTGTTGTCTGTTTTGCTTTAGTGGGTTTATGAAAGTATCATCCTTAATATGATTAAGGCTTGAGTTTCAGTGATTGGGTTTGTCTGGTTCTTTAAGAGATTTGAGATAGGTCGCTTACAAGTGTTATAGTTTAACAAGTGTTCTAGATCCTAAAGATTTTACAATTTTCTTGTCTTTTTTTCCTTGTACGATGTGTAATATATCATTTGATGGCCTAGCCTTGTAGTGGGATATTACATAATATAATTTTGAGTGTAATGGATATAAATGCTGATAATTGTTACTACTTTGCAGCTGACCTGAAGAAATGAAGCACAACAATGTTATCCCGAATGGTCATTTTAAAAAGCACTGGCAGAACTATGTTAGGACATGGTTCAACCAGCCTGCAAGAAAAACCAGAAGAAGAGCTGGTTAGTGATGCGATATGTTTCAGTTTGAAGTTAAAGCCATCTTTATCTTTAAACTCAACATTGGTTTATTTGATCTTAACTCAGCGAGACAGAAGAAGGCTGTGAAGATCTTTCCCCGTCCTACTGCTGGACCTCTCCGCCCTGTTGTGCATGGCCAGACTCTCAAGTACAACATGAAGGTCAGAACCGGTAAAGGATTCACTCTTGAAGAGCTTAAGGTTTGTAATCTCTCTCTCTTTTGTCTTTCTTGTTGTATATTTTGTTCATGTTGTTTAGTTTCTGTCTTTGATTGAACAAGGCTGCTGGAATCCCCAAGAAGCTTGCACCAACCATTGGTATTTCTGTTGACCATCGCCGCAAGAACAGATCTTTGGAGGGTCTTCAGTCCAATGTCCAGAGGCTGAAAACCTACAAGGCTAAGTTGGTCATCTTCCCGCGTCGTGCCAGGAAGGTCAAGGTACTACCTCTGAACAACAATCTTCCAGTTATGATTAATCTTTAGATTGGATTTCAGATCTTTGCTCAAGACCTATTTTTACTTATTTTGTTTCAGGCTGGTGATTCTACTCCAGAAGAGTTGGCTAATGCCACTCAAGTCCAGGGTGACTACATGCCTATTGTCCGTGAGAAGCAAGCAACGGAGCTAGTGAAGCTGACCACTGAGATGAAATCTGTCAAGGCTTTTGACAAGATTCGTCTAGAGCGCACAAACAAGAGACATGCAGGTGCTAGAGCCAAGAGAGCTGCTGATGCTGAGAAAGAAGAGAAGAAGTGAGGATCCTTCTTAGGTTTAAAGAAACTCTTTTATCTTGCCATTCTTTTCATCTTGATTTTTGCATATCGGACTCTGTTTTTTGTTTCATCAGTTTTTATCCTTGCTTCTATGGATTATGGAAAAGTTTATTTTCACTCAAATCTCAGACTTCCTAGAAGTTTGCTTTGTTCTACAGTCGATTATATTTTATAGATTCTATTCTAGGTTGAAAAATTCATATAATCTTGCAACATAGCTTCACTGGCCAAAGAAGAATTGAGAGCCATAATAAGCCCCTTGGCAGCAAAAACAGAACAAAGGCATGGGCTTTACTACTTACCTTCGTGGATTCAATCTTTTTATTCTTATAGAGTCCAGACACTTACCTTCTATTATATACATTCTTTTAAAACTGAAAGGGTTGTATTGTAACAAGAGCTTCTAGCTAAACCTTTGGAAAAAGCTTTTACAGCCAAATGGTTTTTACAATCAACATGCTATTGCATATATGTAGATTATCCCCTAGACTATATTATCCCTAGACAGTATTTATCAAATGATTTACTTAGATGTTATCACTACAATCAATCTAACAAAAAATAATAATATGACTCAATTAAATAATGATATGAATTCTACCTAATTATTACAACGATGAACGCAATTATTATACAAAATTAAATTAAAGAAATTCAAATATACAATATTAACTATATAATTATTACCATAAACTAAAATATAAATAATAATTTAAATCTGAGATGAAATTAATATTAAACTTACACTTTTAACAAGTTAATAAAAAATGTATTATTATTTTTTAGTATTTATATATTTTTAACGTTAATCATAAAAAATTATTAAATATGGTAAAACTGTAAGAAAGTATTTTATGCTTAAATTTATATCCCATAATTAAATTGTTTTATATACTGTAACTAAACAAGTGCTCTATATTTTAGCATTTATAATGTTTTGAATTTTGCAAATAAATTTTTATGCAAAATTATATGTGCTTCAAATTTTCAAAAATTAATCTATTTTAACAAAAATATCCTTTAAAACATATCTTACTTTTTAAAATTTCGTTACCATATTCTTTTAAAATAAAATATTGCAGTTAAGAAGTTATTATGTGATAGAAAGATTATAGTAACATCGATAATTCATTGTAGATATCTTAACAAGTCTTTTAAATATTTTAATAATCTAAAATCAGATTACATAAAGATATACATTGTATAAATATTTATAATTATTTGTAATTAACTTTAAAGTACAAAAGGAAATAGTAATAACAATGTATATATTTAAAATTAATTCTAAATATATTTTTCATGTAAAGATGAAGTTAATCAATCTTCTAAATTACTAAATATATTGAAATTTAATTTAAATTTAAATTGTATTTCTGCACATGGTGTAGGAAACACCTAATATATATGTATATATGGAGTGAATGGTTGAATGGAGCATAAGAAATGTATAGAAAACCGAAAAAACTGAAATAGAGGATGAAGAAAACCTTATATTGTCAATAAGAGTACCGCAATGGCTCCTAATGAACTGAGTAGAGTATTTGAGACACTGATGCTTGTCTTGGCCAAAGCCATCACAACAATTCATATACGTGGGGATAAATTCGCACTAACTTATAGGATATTAATATGGCTCAACTTAGCACGGTTAACCCTAATCCTGCATCAAAATTTTTAGGTATAACCCTTACTTTTGAAACAGAGTTTAAAATAGACTGACCATAATTAGCCCTAAGAACTATAGAATTTAAATTTATCCCATTTGTTTGGGTTCACACAACTTTTTTACAATATTTAATTATATATTGAAATTTTAAATGTGTTCGATTACACAAAAAATGAGTGCTCTCGGTAAACAACCGTAAAATTGAGTTTTTTTGTCCAAAACCGTAAAATAAAGTTTTCCCGCTTACATTACAATCGATTTTTTCATGTCGAAACCAGAAAATTAATTTTCCCGGTCAAACAAAAAAAATCATGTTTTTTTCCCAAAACCGCAAAATTGAATTCTCGCCCAAAACCGCAAATCGATTGCTACCGAATTGTAAAAATCAGATTTTCTTACTCAAACCAAGGAAATTAAATTTTGCCAAACGCGCATAAAAGTGAGTTTTTTTTTTTTGTGAATATCATTTTTTGGAGAAGTATAGTTAAAACTTTATCACTTACCAATAAAGGGATCAAATGGGTAGTGGGAAATGGAGAGAATGTTAGAATTTGGAAGGAATAACTCGCTTCCTGGAAATGACTATCGCCAATGGGCCTTGAGCCAGAGCCCGGCCCTTAGGCCAAGCCACGAAAGCAGTCGCTTCCAGCCTTTTTATTATAAATATATTTTCAGCCAAAATTTTCTTAAATTCTTATTTAGTCTAGTGGTAAAATCTAAAAGTTATAGTCTTTCTTTGTGTAACCAAGGTTCAAAACCCACAAAGCAGCCATTTTTTTTAATTTGCTTCTAACCATACATTTCTTACGGCCGACTGTGCCATATTCATCCCTAATGGTCAATGATCTTTTTGTTTCAGGTACAAACCAATGGAATATACTGAAGATCAAAAGCTTAGTTCGAGAGGAAGACGTTAATAAAATTTTAGCAATAAGACTAAGCTTTACAGGAAGTCAAGCCATATTATCCTGAAGGTATGGTGGGTCAGAGAATTACACAGTCAACACCGGGTCGGTATCACCTACAAAGAACTTTGGATTGCGAAACACAAATGGCCCAGGTACCAATACCCCCACATATAACCTCACGCAATAATATGTTGACCAAGCTGTGGAGACTAAATATTCCACCTAAACTTAAAATGGTTCTGGTGGAAGATTTTACATAATGGTCTTCCTGTATTGGAGAACCTGTTGAGAAGAGGATGTAGAGTTAACAACATTTGTTCACTCTGTGGAGAGGAACCAGAAAGTATAGACCATATGCTAATACAATGCAGAGTAGCTTGGCAAATATGGTCTCTTTCTTTAAGGGATGAAACCTCTCCGATAAATCGTTCTACTACATCATTTGATCTCTTTTCCTACTGCCTCCAAAAGGTTTCCAGAGAACCAGAGGATGCTATCTACTTCTTTTAGGATGGATGCGCAATAAACTTGTTTTTGAAAACAAAAGAGATCATATAATACAAATACTCAATACGGCATATATGAACGTGAAGACATGGAAAGAAGCACTGTCACTAAAAGAGCTTAATACACAGGTAACTTCGGCTTTTAATCCAAATTCAGCGCAACAAATCCTTCCAAAAAAAAACATAGTTATATTATATTGTAGATACTTCATAGAAGTCATCGGAACATAAAATTAGAGTTGGGTGGTCTTTATGCAATAAAGAAAGCACCCCTAGACTTCAAGGAAGCACAACAATGGTGTCTACCAGTTCATCACTGGTAGCATAGGCAATATCTTTATGGACAGCTATTCAACAACTTCATAGATTGTCGTATGCCAAAGTAACATTTGTTGGGGATTATTTGAAGCTGATAGAAATATTACAGGACAAAACAAGAGGCAAACATGTTCAAAGTGGGCACGTTACTGAAATGATTAATATTGTGCAAGACATAAATGTGATAACAACAAAATGTAATTGTAGGTTCAGATATATCCCTAGAAAACTAATAGAAGCTGCTGACAAGTTAGCAAAGGAAGCTAGGATTAATGATAGAGCTTATGTAATTTCTTGACTAAACTATTAGGCCATTGCAACTGAATTTCATAATAATGAAAATCGAAAAGTTGACAAAAAAATAAAACAGGAAAATAGTCTTCTTCTTTAATTTTAGAATCTAGAAGTCATGAAAAAGCATGATAGCATCATCAAGTTTAAACCTAGTTGAAGTGAGTAACACACTCTTAGCTCTGTACTTATTCCGTCTCTCCTTCAATGCTCCTTCTAGTTTCTCCACTGGCAGCAACAACAACTGCCACACAGAAAAACAATTTACATTAGGATCATCTTTAGAACCCATCAACGTAGTCGTTCAAAGAAATTTTAATCGAATCTTTAAGTGTGAGTCTCTAACCTCTTTCTCTGAATCCATCTCATGGGTCAACCTGAGACTCAAGTTTAAAGAAGCATGATACATCTCATCCAACATTTGCCTCGACACAATCAGCTTGTTTACCTTCCACAATAGGAAAGGCATGTACACTCCCGTGACCGCCAATTTCTAAAACAAAACAACAAAAGAGAACAACCAAGAATCTCACATCAACCATTTTTTTAAGAAGATTTGGGTTCAATTTGGCAAAAGAAACTCATACCTGCATATGTAAGTAACCATCTTTCCACATCTTCAAAAGGATTGTGGCGTGTCTTTCTTTTCAGTCAGTGGCAGCATCAGCAATCTTAACAGAAGATAAACAAAATTTGATGTAGAGTTAAAAAAAAACAGCATTACTTATGGATGTTTCTGTATTAAACAAGGTCACTAACCTTATCGGTCTCAACAAAACGGTCTTCCTGTGATAAGTATCTGAACATTCTGAAAGCTTCTTTGCCATATCTTCTCATAACTACTGATTCCATCTAAAAACATCTCAAATATCTCATTTTTCAGTTTCAAAAATGTTTTCAGGAAAAGAAAAACATATATATAAGGAATTCGAACATACCTCATCTTTCTGTGCTACGCTGATAATGGATTTGAAATCTGCAAACGAAAAGAAAGAAATAAAGTTTCAAATTCAAAGTATCAGTTAACCAGGTGTTAGAAGGAAGTCAATATACCAACTATGTATGAATCATCTGTTTCTATGACAAACGCTGGTAGATAAGAAGACGTTGCACTTAATTGTTCAAGGCATGCTTCGACTCGCTCTTGTGTCATTTCGCGGCCTGCGTCTGTCTTTATAAGCTCTTCGTAAATGGAACCCATTGACATTGGAACTGAAAAGAATAAAGGTGTAATATGATCAAATAAATCGCAGCAAAAACAATGGGAACTTCAGTAAAGTGAATGAAAATAAGAGAGAGCATCTCATATTTTACCGGACTTGTCTGTTTTCGCCTTCTTCTCCTGAGATCTTCCTACTTCTAACATTGCTTTCAAGACATTGGCACATCCTTCATCTCTCCGTTCTTTCACTATCTCTACACACGCCTTCAGAAAAATAAACAGATGATCAAAATATTCATAATAGTGATGGAGTAGGCAAAAATATATATATGAAACGCCAAAAAAGAAAGTTTTATGCCTCATGAAACAACCTTAAAGAGAAACAAAAGTAACTAACCTTATGTCTAAGGCGGCGGATGAATTCCTCGAAATTAGGACGCCAGATTACTTCATTGCTCGGACCTGATGAGTCCACATCAGGTTGTTTACGCTATAATACATTTCGGTTCAAAGAGAAACATCAAAACAAAAGACATATTTAGTGCTATATCGTTGTGAAACGTATGCTTATATAATAACCAAAACTAGCTATCGTAAGATTGCTGATACCTTCCCCTCAGAGATGTTGCTATCGTCATCTGCTAAAGTTGAACTTGAATCTTGCTCGAATATAAGTGGAAACCTTATTGCGTCAACTTGAGTTGCTGCTTCAAGAACACGTTCCTCTAAGGTTTTCTGGTTCTTTAAATATCTGCAACGATTCCGAGAGATTGTTTATTTATTTTTAATCAAATTAAACCGAAAGATTGTTTATTAATATCGAAAAGAATAAACAACCGAACTGAGAGTCATGTCGCTGCAATTGGTAGTTATGATAAACAGTACACATGTATGAATTACCTTGGAAGCTTTGGCGCCTCTTTTCTTTTGAGCTGGCCCTTCTTCTTTGTTTCCAAGAACAGGTTCAGGAGAAGGAACTCTCTCAACAAAACGTGCAGCAACCAATTTTTCAAGAGCATCTCTGATCACTTCTGAACCTTTTCTATTTTTTGGATCTGATCATGTATGAAAAATGGTCGGTAACAGATGGTTGGAGAAATTATTGCGATTAAATGAGATACACAAAGACCAAAAACTTATGCCTACAGTAAGAGTAAACCATGGCATTTATAACAAGAGACACATAAGACAACAGGACTCACCTCTGTCTCTGTCTCTGTCTATCAGCTGTTCCAAGGTAAGCCTACCGTTACTAAGTAAACCGTCAAGAACTTCGCCGCACTGTAGATACAAATCAACAGTATAAGATTAAGGCGTCTTGAAACGGTTATTAACTAAGTCAGACACCGTTCAGAACGATGAAGATGCAGGAATCACACCTCAGGCCCAAGCACTTCCTTTACAACCTTAGAAAACTTGTTAAACCTCGCGCGATGAAGAATGCTATTAAACAGCGCAATGTACTGTACAGTAGCTTTGCTCTCTGAACCATCTACATGTCATAAATTTTTTTAAAAAAATGTCATCATCTCTATTTCCCTGAGTTTGCTACTAAATGACATAGTTGAAGGACACATAGAATCATATGAAACAACTTCGAAATTCATCAAAGTGAAAGACGAACAACCTTGCAAGAACACATGACAAGAAAAACTTAATATATATAACACCAGTTATAGATAAAAAAAAATGCTTAAAAGATCAAACCTTTTCAAAACATCGAAGCGGTAAAAAATGCTTTGATAAACTCAGAGATGCATTGATAAACATAGCATTTTAAATCCAAAACACCTAAAAATTGATCAGAAGACAACACTACTGAAAAGAGAAAACTTTTATCTAACAAAACACTATTCTAAGACTACAAGTATTTAATAAGCAACAACATAAAGCAGCATAGACATTTTGATGGAAATGCATTGATCCGGAACAAGAGAACCGGGACTAACCGGGCGGTTCAAGAGAGAAAGCTTGAACACAGTTATGCTGAATCAAGAGGTAGAGAATATCCTTGACTTTGTTATGATTAATGTCAGAATCGGCTAGACGAGAGATCTCTCGGGAGGAAAGAGGTCCTCTACGGAGAAGACACTCGCACACTTTCTGCCAAAGCAACCAATATCGCTTTACTAAATCCATTATACATAATCTCCGAAAGGGTTTCGAAATTACCGATACGACGGAGCCGAAGTGTGAGGTGGTGATGTGGACGGCGTAGACGATGCCGAACTCTGTCGTCGTCATGATTTTAATTCGGGTACGGAGGTTTCGGGGTGGTTTGATCGTTATGCTGTGTTTCCCGGTCAAGTGTTTTAACCTAAGCCCATTCTAAAGATACATGGCCCGTT